>JAOEHI010000019.1:284614-320002 GCA_025447815.1 Percopsis transmontana | reverse complement strand
CCCCCCCCCCCCCCCCCCCCCCCCCCCCCCCCCCCCCCCCCCCCCCCCCCCCCCCCCCCCCCCCCCCCCCCACTCACCAAGTCCTCAATCATTTCAAGCATTCGGTTTTTGGCTGCCTCCACACACTCCTTGGCTCCCTTCAGGGTGACCTTGTCACTCTGCAAGCCTGTGCGAGGGAAGCTCACCATGACGCCACCATATTCCTCGGCCAGGTCCCTGAGGACCAGCCCGCGGCGCGCCACGAAGTAGCGATGGTGTTTGGGATCAACACTCATGGAATCCTCCACAACATTATCCTGGCGGGGGCAAACAAAATGTATTTTTCACACGCACACAAAACTTTGTACCATTATCCTAGATTTTACAAAGCTACCATTTTAAGCATTGCAAGGACACTTGAGGCTTTTGCCATCCATTACTCAATCTCATTCAGTGCCTTACCAAACTTTTTATGAGTTCCTCCAGCTCCTTCTGGGCCTCACGCACAGCCTCCTCGGTCCCAACCACAGTGATCAGCTCCTGGTCCTGATCGTCTGGAGTGGGGAAGATGATCCTGGCACCAGTGCTGTCGCGCACCTTACGGATGTTTCCGCCACCTTTTCCAATGAGGAACTTGTGGTACTCCGGCTTGGCACGCAGCTCTGCGGTGTGACTCTTTGTTTGCTGGATAAGCGTTATCAAGTTAGTTCTGAGCTGAAACTCCCAATAACAAAGCTGCTGCTGTTGCTAGTGACCGGCTAAACATTCAAGTCCCGATAATGTCTCGTACAAACCTTCTCCTCTGCCAATGCCAGAAGTTGCTGCTTAGCCTTCTCCACCTCTTCAGCGGGGCCGCGGATGGTCACCTTATCGATGCCGGAGCCTTCAGAGGGAAAGTGGATGTGCACACCGCCACACTCCTCCATGATTGAGCGCACAAAGCGGCCCTTTGACCCAATCAAGGAGTTGTGCAGCTTGGATGGGATGGACACCTCCATTTCGGTGATGTTTGCCTGAGCACATAATTTAGACATGAGCCAAGCATTCCCAGCACACAAACCTGTGGTAAGCACATAAGCCTTGGTCAAGGTGGCAAAGAAAGACAACACACCAGCTCCTTCTGAATGGCCAGGACGCGGGTTCTGGCGGCCTCACAGTTCGCCTTCTTGCCGGTGATGATAATCATCTCCGAATTACTGTTCTCAGCAGGCAGGTCAATTTTTGTGTTAGTTTCCTCCCGAATCTTGAAGCAAAAGGAATAAAATTGTTCAAAATGATCAAGACAATTTACTCAAGTTGTATCGTGTGATGCCATATTGTGGCACATACCTTCTTAATGTTTGCTCCTCCTTTACCAATAATGTTCTTATGGAACTGCTTGAAGATGGGGACTGAGACGGCAAAACTGTTCTCCACCTGAGAAAAGTAGTCACACAATCGCAATAATAATAATAAAAAAAAGACAGCCAGTGGCTTTTCACCAGAACAGCAGATAACCGCAAGAAGATACTGTATACGGGCAGGAACGGCCACGTCAAGCATAGCTCCATCCAACATGTCTAAAGATACGTATACAGCATTGTGCCAATCTACAACACCTTACCATTTCAGCCACTATCTTCTGCATGAACTTGGAGCACTTTTCAACCTCGGTCCGTGGCCCACGAAGCTGAACTATGTCACTTTTGAGTGCTGGGTCAGGAAAATTGATGATGACCTGTATTATAAATAAAAATAAAATAATAATAATTTAATCATCATACACCCCCTTAAAAGGTTCAATAAGAACTACATTTAACAGCAACCACCATGTAATCCTATGCACTTTCTGAAATGGGAACTCACCTCAGGGAATTTGTCCCGCACTTCTTTAATCTTCTCTCCTTTTTGCCCGATGATTGCTCTGTGAAAACGTTGTTCAATGATCAGGTCCTTTGTACGCTCATTCTCCTGTGAAAACCAGATGTTAAGATAAGAATTTTTATTGTCACATTATAAACACATGGTACACAAGGAGTTAAACGCTTAGGTGCTCAATGGCAAAGGTGCAGAAAATACGTGAATAAAGAATTCAAATGGGATAAGTAAAAAGAACAGGTGGATTTGAATATACCAACTAGAAAATGTTCAGCCTATGATACAGTAATTTAAGAAGGTGTGTGTTACACGCACCGCCCTCGTTTGCATTTAAAACATGAGTTTTGCACCCACCATGCGTGAAGCAAGCTCAAGCAGCTCCTTCTTGGCTTCCAGTACACCCTGTGGGTCCCCCTCAATGCGGATCAATTGGCTCTTCTCGTTGTCGGGAGGTATGCGGACAGTCACCTTGTGCAGCTCTTTGATGCGATTGACTTGAAGGGAGGGAAGGATCAACGTTAGCTGTGCTGGTGGCAATGTAAACTGCACACGTCCTGCTACTGAGCCTATTTTAGCCCTTGTGCAAGGTTGTCATTTGCATTCAAGTGGCTTCCTACATTTTCAGCGACTTTTGCCGACTCCCACCTGAAAGGCTGGGTTCAATCCCCCTAAAGATCCTTGAGCAAGATGCCAAACCCTAATCTGCTGTGTAATACTAGTAACTAGAGCCCAACCGATAATTCTGCTAAGTTGCTCCTAGCCAATCAGGTGGCCACAAATTACATACATTGCCTCAGCAGCAAATTTTTTTTAGGATAGCGCTGAAGTGGGTTGCTTCGAGGAGAGTCTACCAGCAATAATTACGTCAATGTGTAGTACAGAGTTGACGTTAATTCCTGATCATTCCATTCACTTGTGTGCATAAATAAAATAGTAAGTAAGCGATCTTATAAATTGTGTGATTGGCATGTGTGAATTATAATCTGGTTCTCGTTAGGTGTGGCATAAACTGTGCTAGTATGAATGATATCTTGCTTTTCTTTATTCCCTTACAGTGCTACAAGCTAAAGGTTAAAGCTGTTCTATCTTTCAAGAAGGTTGGTACATCTTTATAAAGGTTTGTCATTGTCTGACGGGTAGGAATAGATGAGGTGGAGATGAGGAAAATACTTTAATATCAATATCAAACCAGCTTGATACATGATCAAAGCTAGGCTGGCGCTGCAGCAGTTTATAGTTTAATATTGCACACAGTGTCTTTCCATTGACATGTCTTTCCATTGTTTAAAACAAATAATCAGTTGATATATCGGTATATTGTCTTTACAAATATATCAGTAAATCCAATATCGGTTGGGCTCTACGGGTAAATAATCACTGCAAGTTGCTTTAGATAAAACACATTTGCTACATGATAGTTGTCGTCTGCTACAGTATGTTCTTAAAGTTGTCTGGCGTAAGCCCAGCAGTCAGGGCAGTCTCAAAACAAGCTTCACCTTGAATGTTCCAACAATATACATCTGTTGTAAAAAAAATAAAATAAAAAAGCTTGTGACATATGGTAATAAGTGCAAGATGGTGTCAGACAGTGTCCAAAAGACGGTGCAAGACCAGCATGAGCCAGCCAGCCTCTGGCAGTATCGGATTCTAAGAAGGAGGGAACGTTACTTACTGTTGGCACCTCCTTTACCAATAAGATGCCTGTGGAATTTGGGATCCACACTAATCTCTGCATAATCCATACGGTTCACCTGTTATGGGAAATGTGACCAGGAGTTTAACAAAAGCTTGAGTCAGAAGAAGCTGCTCAACATGTAGTGCCGTTATTATAAATAAATTACAGATGTTATTATCATCATCCTCATCAAATATTATTGGTAGAATTAGTCATTTCACATTTATGTGTACACCCAAGCATATGGTTTGTCTGGGAACTGAAGCATTTCCTCAACTAAAAGGTGAAGGTGTGCAGCTAGTTCCCTCACCAGATCTGTAACAATAACTTCAATCTGGCTCTGCACAATCTGCAAGTCTTTGGTTGGACCCTCCAGGGTGATCTTATCTTCACCCTCAGTGAACTCAATGTGCACCTGTTGGGGAAAAAAGTGTTTGTTTTTAAACCACGTTATCTAAATACAAATAAAATAGTGTTGCTGCATTGCCACAAACCTTGGGCATTTGTTGGGTAACTTTGGCCAAGTTCTGCCCCTTTTTGCCAATAATGAAACGATGAAGCCAGGAAGGAGCTGAGACCGAGGACACACTATAGCTGTTGGCCTGCAAACAGAAGCTATGTTACACAAGTCCCTGTCACAGTGCATGTCAGTGCATGTCAAGTAGACCATTTACCTCCACCAAAATCCCAACAACCCAGATCACCGTTTGTAACTTAACCGTGCTTCAAAGTGCATGTTGTTGCAGGTGAAGGGGGTAGAAGTGTGGGATGCTATAAGCAATTGGGGGAGGAGTACAGAGTAGTCCAAATCCCTCAGCAATTGCATGCTGGAGGGGCATGCAATGTAGGCCTTGTAGGACTCTTGTAACATCAGTTACATACACAAACAAATTCCAGACAAACTATGGAGTGTACCTTTATTTAAAGGTCATCTTAGCCAGTCTTTGAGGTTTTCATACCTTGGCATAAACTTCAGTGAGGGCCTGACCAAGACGGTCTGGCTCCCCACGTAAGATGACAGTTTCTGAGCTGCTGTCAGAGGGTGGGATCTCGACCGAGACGCCAGTTCTCTCCAGAATCTCCTGCAGGGTGTTTCCCTTGGGGCCAATCACATATTTGTGCTGGGACTTCTTCACCTCCACAGCGATGGTGGTGGTATTTTTCTTCTATGGAGAAACAAGAAAGGTGGCATCAGAGCGCTGATCAAGGATAGCATTGTTCCCCAATTTTTTTGTTCTTCAAACTATTCTCCTCGATACCTTCTCCTCACTGATCTTCTTGAGCAAAGTCACAGCATGGGCCACCTGCTCCTTTTCCCCAGTAATAACTATTTCCGTTTTGTTCACGCTGGGAGGGGGAACATTGATGCGGGCACCAGTCTCCTGCATCATGTCTCCCACTAGCTTGTTGAAGGCGCCCGTGATGAATGGGTGGTACACCTTGTCAATGTTTACTCTTTCCACAGCACGTTTGTCCTAAAGGAGAGGTAGTCAAAGCAATAAAAAAAAAAAAAAAAGAAAAAGTGTTACTTCAAAGAACTGACCAGAAAATAAATAGTTTTGAGAAAGAAAACATGGCTGCTCAGATAAGGGAACAGACAGCCCAGCATCACAAGAGAAAACATCATGTTACATTACCCTTGTACTACTACATTTAACAAAATATCAGCAATTGAAAGGTGCCATTTATAGTTACAGGGGGGTGATGCCTAACCCCCATCAGCTACATGTAATAGCAGCATGTAATTGTAAGTCGCTAAAGCGTCTGCTAAATTACCCAATTGTAATTGTTGGATACCAGTTCCCGTCACTCACTGTTGGCATTTTACCTGTTCAGCAGAGATCAAGAGGATTTCATGCTTTGCTTTCTCCAGGCCCTCCTTAGTACCAGAGATCTTGATCTGGTTGCTGGGGTCATCAGGTCGTGGGATCTGGATTTTGGTGGCAGTCTTTAGCTCCAGCTCCTGAAGTTTCTCACCGTTTTTGCCGATGACAAAGCGATGGTGCTCCTTGGGGATGGCGACAGTAGCTGAGGCCTGTTATGAGAAGGACAGTCAGCACCACATTCTTTCACAACTCGAACTAGTTTCTGTGCAATATATACAGTGGGCAACTCTAGAAACCTGAGTCTGCAGTCGCGACACGATCTCCTTGCGGGCCTTCATTACAGCGTCCAACTTCCCAGACACCATAATGGAGAGGCCCTGGTCTTTAGCCATGGAAAGTTCCAGGTGGGCTCCGGTCTTGTGCATGATGTCCACACAAACCTTTGCTTGGTCTCCTTCCCCAAACTGGTTGATGTCCTTGTACTTGCGCTCTTCAAGTGGCACATGGAAAACCTGGTAAATGGTAGCAAATTGTAATATGCGTTAAGTAAAGAAAACGCACAGGACAATACAAACAAGTCTTCATTTATACAAGTTAAGGCCAAGGTATACTACCAAGAGCGTGGACGAGCACTCGGGCTCTTCAAAGTATACGTCTTTTCTTCTGGTGGGCGTGCCAGCTCTTGTGTTTTGGAATTAGCAAGTCTTCTACACGCACAAACTGTTATTGGTGTAATTAAGAGATGTGGAAATCTTTTTTTTTTAAATATAAACCTATAACATCACAGTATTTATACTATTTGTGAGCTAGCAGCCTCTTGCCGTATGTAGCCTAGTGGGGCTTCGGCGTGTCGCACATGCGCAGGCAAAGCGCACAGGTCCGCGCGGACACAAAACTTTGGAGGTACAGATGGTGGAACCTCAATTTGCATGGTTTGGCGTCGCACAACATCACAAATATGTACATACATGAGGTAAACAGAGGGCACCAGAGTTCTAATTTGCTGTAGATGTGACTCGAGATGCAGCCTATAAGTGAGAGCGAGAGAGGGCTTGTGAGAGTACTGTACATGTATAATTTACATTCTTTGTCAGAATTCAGTCAGTCAGAATTAGTTTCATGTAGATAACGTCCTTAGCCTACTCATCGGAGAAAGCAGAGGCGACAGCTTTGAATGACTAAAAGTCTGCCCTGTTAAATTAAAGATTATGCCAAAAATGTGGATTGTTTATTTTCTGGACTGAAAGGGAAAAGTTTTGGTAACCTACACGATAGGGTAGGGCTATTCATTGATGTAATGTGTATTCGACTAAATCTTTTCTGGAACTTTGCCAATGTAACAATATTTTTCATAGGCGAGTTGCATATGCAACGGCGGCCAGCAGGTACAGTTCTGTGCAGTAAAGTAAACCTTACTCGCTGACGCTGTGTTTCAGAGTCTTTCTAGAGAGTCAGCCTCCCAACCCTGAGGTTGCGAGTTCGCGTCCAGTGTTGAACACAAGTGCAGGTACTCGCGACAGCCAGTTACAAACATCGCTGTCTATCTTATAGATAAATGGTGTAGATTGGTGAAGCTGCGGTTTTGCCTGGTTTTAAGTGTTTTTATCCACTCCAGGACTCTGTTTGACGTGCCAGCCTAACGCGGCTCAATTTTGCATTGCCATTAAAACAGGGCTACCTGCTTGAAGGTGCATCTTTAACTGAAGATGAGCTTTTCTTGTTTGTCCGCCCAACTGGTGTTATTATGGTCAACAACTTTCTTGTAGTCTAGGCCACGGCTACAGTTGTAGGATACTCAAAAAGGGTCTGCCTAGCTGTTGTGTAACCCCATAGTTTAGCAACGGCAGTGTATCACAACAATTGGTATTTTTAACCATCTGTTGTTTTTAAACCCATTTACCCTACCAGGACTGTACTGTGATTTCGCTTTTGTTTTTAAATAAACTGCGACTGCCTGGTCTAACTATATTTTACTGAGGTGTTCGTTATTCCCCAACAGTCATTATAGTCCAATCCTCAAAATGACATACCATCGACGAGTTGATCTCATATAAAAAAAAAAAAAAAGTAATATGACCATTAGCGAAGCCTATTCTCTCAAAACTATATTTAATAAACTAAATGATTATAGAAAAAGAAATCCTCAGCAACTCAAGAGATTTTATTAAATCCGTAACATGAGCAGCATGGGAGACAGAAGAGAAAAAATAAATATTCATCATATTTATGGCCAGAAAGCTCATGGAAACAGCATTCTGTTTTTTGAATGAACCGACAGAAGGGCTACTGTCGCAGAGCATTTTAATGATATTACGGGAGGAATGCGCCACAACACAGTGCATTGCGCCCTGTTGTGTATGGGGCTGCATGTCATAATGGTTTGGCTCATTGGTGTATATTAGTTTGGATCCTCTCAATTGAAAACCAGGATAAAAATATGTTTCTCAGTAGACAAAACCATGTTCATTTTGCACAGCATACTCAATAAGTCGTAGCCCTTCCAGTGGACATACCTGGGTGATGACAGAAGACTTGAGAGGCCGAAGCTTGGCTGTCCAGGCATTGGATGACTCCTGGCTCCCCTCAGACGAGGCTGCCTTCTCGGGCAGAGGGGGGAAGGCATCCTTGTAAGTAGGAAGGGAGTCTTCATCCCCTGCACCACTGGCTCCTGCCATAGCAGCTAAACAGACAGGAATACAAACTTGAGAGCACTTATGAGTAGGGCTGCTTGACTATGGCAAACATATTTGCCATAACATATTTAACATGAATTAACATGTACGAAAACACAATGATCCGTTGGTACACATAAAACATAATTAGGAATACAATATTTAAGTTCTGCCAATAGATCCCCCTAAAGTCTACATAGTGTTCCTTTAACATTGTGGCCTAGCAAATCTTACACCAATATTGTGCATGGGAAACAGTTTGTGCCTATGGAAAAAGTATTTTTTTTAAAGATCGCCGATTGTATTTTCGGTGTCTAAACAACCAGGAAACTCAAGTGTGTTTTGAGGCGTGGTTAATGTTCAAGGCATATAAAACGGCTTTTTAGTGTATAGTATACTTTGAAGAGCCCAAGCTCTCCAATATGGTCCTGTTTACTTCAGCCTGAGTTTGGGCTTTTACGGACAGGTGAAAGCGCACGGGCGCACTGGATATACAACACAAGACAAAATGAGAGCATCATTGTAAGACGGAATGCAGCAAAGTAATAGTAATACCCCAATTACGTTGTTTTTGTTGGAAGCCAAAACAGTCATTTAAATTTGAATAATTGCCCAGCCCTATTTATGAGTTCAGCAGCTTCAGCTTAAATGAAGTGCAGTCTTAAAATGAAGTCATGATACATGTAGAAGATACTCACTCTGCTCCTGCAAGAGCCCACTGCGGTGCTCATTGAAGATTTCCAGCGCAAGTACAGAGACTGAGCTCATGGTCAAAATCCCACGTTGACAGAGTCCGAGTGTTCCACTGAAAAGACAGATTTACAACATTCTACACCAGTTTGATGACATTTACAAAGTTATCTTGACAGAACCCTTTATCCTTGTACAATGAAAAATATAGTGCTACCCCACCTATTCTTAAATGTTTAGAGAGAGATTGAAAGACTACGATTTTTTTAAAGCTACTGTCTTTGTTCGACAGGAAATGGGAGAGCTGCAGCACAAAGTGGTCAAAATTAGTAATAATTAAACTAATCTAGTCCTGCTCTATGTTTAAGAATAGTTTGGTTTGCATTTAGAAAAAGACCAGCAATATTAGTGTACACAAGCTTATCAGCAGATGGACTTTGAGATTGTAGTAATCATCTAATCAACGTATAGCAAAAGAACATCTAGGTTTATGTTTTTTTACCATCTCAGCAAGTGGGGGTTGTGTTCAGGTCAAAAGACTGCCTTATCGACTCCACAACATGGGTAAAACTGTTTAGACTCAGTTGAAGAGTAAAATATTTGACGTTGCACGTCTGGTGTCATTCCAAACACTGCAACAGCTAGACAAGTAAGCGCTAAAGTTGAGAGGATTCCCTCACCACCCCCTACACTTTTGTTTATACACCATCCATACTAGGGAAAAAAATATACAAGTTTAAAGGAATGCCAAAATATGATCAATGTGATGAATTATTCCCAACACAAGCAAAAGCTACTTTGCTTATCCAATTAGAGAGATTTTTGACAGATTAACGTTGGCATTAACCTACTATAGATTTAGTCTATTACATGTATTAAACAAAATGAAAACACTAGCATAAAATGAATTATATGGCCTCTAAAATCCACTAAGCATTTTGGTTCACAAGCAGTGATCTCTTCTAGATTATAACATTAAGAGCAGTGTCTTCTTCCTAGGCTGTGGAGAAACGTCAACTGACTAAAGGCTGATGTACGAGTGTTGTTTCAAGTCAAATTTGCCTCGGACAAGCCTGAAATTTATTTTCAGAGCATGAAAAAAATAGAACTCCTAGATGTTATGAAGAACTGGCCTACAAGACAAGTTATTGAGGCAATAACAAGGTTAACAATATGGCTGAACATGAAGAAAGCTGGTTTAACAGTTGGGGGCCTGTGGAGCAGGACATTTTCCACACTTTCAGCACACCCTGTGAGGGGCCCCTTTCTTGTCAGGCTTCCTTAAGTTAAAAGCGGCTCAATGGACTACAGTTTACACATATCCTGTGGCAGAAAGTCTACATCTTTAACTGTAAAGGTTTTCGTATACAGATAAACATTTGGAATCGAAGCAACTAGCGTATGGAAAATCTGAAAAACATGTCACAAATATCCAGTGCATTTAGCTCTACTCATAAAGCTGATTGCATGTAATAAAAGTTTTTCAAATGCATTTTTGAGTGTAAAGCCCTCAGATATCTCTTGGTAGGAAGAGCTTACCAGCTAAATGGTCAGTTACCAGATAATCCGTCCTGTAAAGCTGCCTGTTAGCGTCAGCCTGCCAGCTTTTGCCTGAGAAAGAAAGTGATAGGAATGAGGATGGGAGAAGAAAAAAAAAAAAAGGAATTCCTCTATAGGGGCCTTTTTGAGGCAGTATACCCTTAGAAGTTCTGTTATGTAGGCTATATCCTTGTGTAAACACAATAACGTTACTCATGGATGGTGAAAATATAAAAAGCAATTTGACGCAGTTGCAAATGAATGTTTACACAGACATAGATATCAATTTACATTGTAGACACAAAGTTGTTGTGAATATAATAGCGCCAAGAGTAATGTCTTTATAAGTCTAATTTCTAAACTACAAAACCCCATCATCACCCCCAGAAAGAGTAGTCAAGACGTAACGTTACAAGCGTAAAAAACGAGAATTATTAACGTTTAGGATCATTACAGGATTATTGCTCATTATTGCTCTAAATGTTGCTTAGTGCCCTAGACATAAAGTATCTGTGTATAAAAGATAAAGCTCTAAATCCGGGATTATGATTTAAGTAGCTGGCTAACTAAACAACGCGAACGCTAGCAAGTTCTATAAACACGTTAGAGTTAACGCTAGCTGTAGTCATGTTGGCTAGCACTGAACATCAATCAATTTTACGAAAATACACGTTAACATTAGCATAACCTATGGGCAGCTGGATGACGTTGAATACCTAAATGTTTATATCCGTTAACATAAAAATAAACCTAAACTGAAAAGCAATGTTGTCTGTCCAAGCAGCCCTGGCTAGTTAGGTTAGCCAACTTGCTAAAAACTTTGACCGTGGCATGCCATGACTGTGACACGTAGCTGGGTAGATAGCATTACGTCCACATTAGGTAGCTTTGCTTACTTCAGTAGACCACACAAAGTTAACGCTGTATATTTTCTAACGTTAGCCCGTTACAAGAATTAAACAAGACACGAGACTTCCTGTTTTGTTAATAAAGTGGGAAACGTTAACTGGCAACGAGAGCGCTACCTTAAAACTCTGGTTAACCTGTAGCATTAGCAAGCTAATGTTAGCTAGCGACGATACAGTGTGTACTAGCTCGCTAAGTCCACGTAGGCATAAGGAATACAGCTGAGCAGGGTAGAAATGACACGGAGTCAGGCCACAACATAACGTAGCTAGCTGTGTTCATGAACAGACTTGCCTATAATAAAGTAACAATTAATCTTATGAATAGAAGAATTCTTGTGCTATTAAAACGTATTTGTGTTACATTAAATATCACACCAGACACTTACTTATTGTATGTTCTCGTCTGCCCTAAAGGTGCAGAAGCTGTGATGAAATTCCACTGGCGAGAAGGTGGGATTGAAGCCTAGGCAATATATACAAGGGCAGCCCACCAATCATGTCCGCCAACGTCATGTCAAAGAGTCCGATTACAAATACTTATTTGAAAGCGTAAAAAGTTGAATTTATCCACTTTGATTCAATTACGCTCAGAATATTCAAATAAAGTACTATTCTATTAGCTTGTTGGAGAAAGTTTACATAGCGTCACACAATATTGACGAAAATGCCTCTAGCCTCTTGGGTAATATCTTAGTAACAATGTGATTATATGTTTTGGCATATTATACATTAATAATGCTGGCTTTTGTTGTCACATCTATATATTTTAATAATTAATAAAATGTTATTTGCAAATGTGTGGTTAGGGAGCTGGAGGTAACAAAATCCAATACCCATTGCATTTTCAGGTGCCATAAGTAAGTGCACTACATTTAATGGTTCATTCTAGTCATATTATCACTAATTAATTCTAATGTCAGATAATCCCATCCCTGGGACACATGTATTATATTGTTGAGGAGGCCCTAGAAGCAGTCATGTTGCTGCTTTTTGGGCTGACAGTAGTTTCTCAGACTGTGCTACATCTTGAAAATATTTGACTTCTTTTATTCTATTCTATTCCATTGATTCCTATGGTCATCGTTTTCAAAGCACATTATTTTATGATCTAATAACAAACATAAGAACATCCTATGATGCCCGCAGGTGCGGACAATTCTAGACCTTATGTTCAGTGGCATTAGGTCTTTCAATTAAAAAAATTATCACTAGTTATCTAAAATGATCAATTAAATAGTAACCCATGATACTGCACGACAGAACATGAATTCATACTGCATACTATTTTACTCATTATATTTCATATTGCTGTAAGCTATATGAAATACTCGTGTGATCATTAATGCTATATATACCTCAGGAATTAAACCATTATTTAATTTGACAATTTGACATTATATGGATGTAATTTCTTATTTTCCAAAGGACCTAATATTCCGTACACCATGTTTTCGTAATGTCCAGGAGGGGGAGCTCTTTTACAATTATATAAACGCGATTTATAATATAAACACTGTTTTTCATAACGTGTTGTCCCATTTTGTATTAACATTTCCATTCCCTGCAAAAACGGTCAGTATTGGTAGCCCTACAAAGTTTAACAATTCGTTATATAGTTAGGTTCCTTGATTTGATCAAGGCTAACGTTACAGGTAGGCAGAAAAACAAACCGCTTAGATAAGCTTGTAGTGGAACCACCCTCAAAACATGCCTGGCTAACGCATTTTCTAATTTGCACAAGTAGATGATGTGTGATAACATGGTTTCCAAGTAAATCTATGAATCGAGAATAACAAATATGCTATAGGCTATATTTTGCAGATTGATTAATTTGTTCCAACTTTGCAGGAAAAGTTTCGCGTGTGGGCTAAGATAAGAGAAGTAGACTGATTTTATCTCGGTTTCTATGGAAGTTATTAAACATTTATATATATATATATATATATATATATTGCCTAAATGATATACAGGCCGAATAAGTGAACTAGTTTATTTTCCACCACTAAAAGTTGTATCTGAGAACTTAAATAAATCTTGCGTTCCTGTGTAACTTACAACCCGATCATCGATGCCTTACGAACCAATGGTGGTAGGCCGAATCTGGCTGCTTTATCCAATGGCAAAATAGTCTCTGTGCGCACTCCTTTAGACGACGATCATGGCATGGACTAGAGTGTCCTTCTCTCCTTTTCGATTACACTAAGTTGTAGGATTTATTTTTGACACGAAGGAAAAGGTAAGATTTACTTTAATGAAATATAATTGCAGAGCAGTGACCTGATTTCAAGATTTTTTTTTAAAACCAGGATGTTAACTAGGTCAAAGAATCTCAATCATTCAGGTCAGAGTTTTGATCGATAGTTTATGCAACGTGCTATTCTAAGCTTCATCTAATAAAGTTTATGAGTGGTCGCTGAGGCAAAAATTTTAGCACTCTTTCTATATTTGAACACATTTTAGCCAATCGCAAAGTTTAAATATTAACTTACCTGGTCCTCCCGGCGTTACAGCGGGCCTACATGTAACTTAATGCACCGCGTAAAACACTCGTTTTTTCCTAATATTAGCATAGTGATAGTATCTCTTTTTCGTTGATATAGTCGGCTTTAAATAAATTAAGTCAAGTTTACCCCATTAGGAGTTTTAAGCTTTTCAAATTGTTATCTGAATTGAAAAGTTAAGTACATTTAGTAGGCTACACATGATTTCAATGAGGCTCACATGTCCACTATACTCAAGACAGATTCATTTTTTTGATCCAGCGTACAAAGTTGTGTCAGATGAATTGCTTAACTTCTACCCTGTAATCGAATAGACTGACTACAAAGTTTTAGAGTAACACACTATATAAAAATTAAGCTTAAGCTTCTAGCCATTGAAATTTGATAGTGTTTTTTTCCTCCATACTGTGTCACGGTGAAAATAATATGCATGATGGTGTTTGTGTTTGCAGGAGTGGTGTGGACACACTGCTTTGAGCAGAAATGGGGGAGATAGAGGGCTCATATCGAGTCATCCAGACCCCCGGTACACGGCTGGGAGCCCAGTTCAATGCTGGTATCAGTACGTTGGAGCCAGGCCAGAGCCTCAGTGCCAACATGGCCAGT
Source organism: Percopsis transmontana (assembly GCA_025447815.1). Classification (NCBI taxonomy): domain Eukaryota; kingdom Metazoa; phylum Chordata; class Actinopteri; order Percopsiformes; family Percopsidae; genus Percopsis; species Percopsis transmontana. Next base: position 305,749 of record JAOEHI010000019.1, on the reverse strand, counting down.
GGGGCCAAAAGCCACGGGAGAGGACTGCAAATCCGTGTGCTGGGGCTGGATGACTCACAGGAGTTTTATAACTTGGAGGTGAGTTTTTGTTTGTATTTGTACACAACCTGAACCGTATCTGTGCTATCTTTCATCTTGCATGCTGGGTTTGTCTATGAGCAACCCTGTTTGAGTGGGGCTTGGTTTGTGACAGCTGCCACATGGCTTTGGTGCTGAAATCCCTTCCTCCTTAAGGCTGCTTACTTGGACAACTTATTGTAACACACCAGGGGACTGTTTTGTTTTCCTGCTATGTGTGTTCAGGGGCCATGACCTACCTATCTCACCTAGAGACATGATGGTGTAGCAACACACAGGCCTATTTATTTAGGCATACAGTTGTTTCTCCATTGTGTTGTTGGTGTCCCACCTTTGTTTTCATAGACTGTACATTTGCAGCAACTGGAAATAAACACAAGCAATGTATAATTCTGTAGGTGTTATCAAACCCTGTGCCCCGGAGGGGATTGAGAAACCCCAAAAATGATGATGCTTTTGATTTTTAAAACGAAATGGTTACAGTTAAGATAAGAGATGGCCATTAAATTTCTGATGTCTTTAGGTTTAGGATAAGATATACAGTAGATTCAATTTAGCCTTTAGAAATGGTAGTGAGTCCAATAGAAGGCTAGGGCTATTTGTGTTGTTATTCTGGCCTAACACTGCAGATATTATTCATTATTTGATTGTTCTTCTGTAGCTATAGGGTTGCTTCCCATAGAAATGAAAGTATCGCTTGATTGGACTGAATACCTTGTCACTCTCCTGATTTAGGAAAGGATTTAGGATATTGGCTTGTTGAGTGACATGCACAAATTTGTGTAACATCAATGTTTATCCAAAATGCCTTTTGGAATTTGAAGATTTACAAAAATGTTCTACATTATCTAGTGTCTATAAAGGACAACTTTATACAACTTCAGTGGCAATGTAAGGCCCAACCACCAGTAAAGACATGGTGTCTAGCGTGAAGTAGTACTACTCAAAATGTTCAGCTGTACTCGTAAAATGTCTGGTAACATAATGGGCTAATATGCCTTGTAAAATAATGACATGAATTGCAAACCTATCGCGGTGAAAACTGCAGGGTGCACTGGAATAGTGTGAAATAATACAGGAGGCTTTTTGTTAAAATACCAGTTATATTATAAGCTAAAATATTTTTTCCACCACATTTTCATTGGCTTTGCACGACCATGTTTAGCAGCCCAGCTGCTGCAAGAGTCATTCACAAGGCAAATAGGAAGTAATAGGGAAGCCACTATATCAGGCAGAGTTTCCTGCCTTTTCTTGGGAGAGAAAATACATTAATGGGCTGTTTCTACATTGAATAAACAATTACATGAGCTGAAAATTATTTTCTTTTCTTTTGCTGTTTAATAAACCAGGAAAGGAATACTTTTGTTAGGCTTGTTTATCTTTGGAAGAACCACTAAATTATTTTTGCTGCCACAACAATAACGATTCCAACAGCTGTAGTTTGGGGCACTGCTGCTGAGGCAGACATTTCATAATCTTATGCACCATATGTCGTAAGCTAATAGACTTTGACAGACGTATGTTTCATTTGCACAGACGTTGACCAAGGCATTATTCAACCTTGAAAACGGTTTAATTTCTACTAAATAGCTTGTCATTTTAGAAGAGAAGAATAAATATTGTAAGAAAGTTAAACTTGGTCTTTACAGTTCAGAGTCTTATAGGCCTAGGTTGATAGGTGCACACAGAACTAAATGGTTGCAATATGCATACAGAGGCTCCACTATCCCTCTGCTTAAACTACAATATCTAGCTATCTATTTTGTAAGGAGGGTAAGGTTGAGTTTTTCTGATGAGCTTTGGACTGGTTAGGAAGTCTGTTTGTGTGGTAGCGAGGTTGGTTACAAAGATTATGCAACATCACGATTTAGTTTTCACCGCTGTTATGTAGGTCTATATCTCAGAAGAGGCTTCATTTTTTTTCCCTAAATGAATTCAGTTTTTTCATAGAGCAGAACCACATCTCTATATTAAGGGTATATAAACTACAAGTTTTTCCCTTTGTCTGTAATTTTATCTTAGATTTTCCCATGTGCACTGCCTTCAAAAATAGATACAAAATTGCAGTGTTGAATTTTTCAAATGGTTGTAACCTTCGGGAAAGTGCCTCCCCCTTTGGAGAGTCCTTACGGCTCTGTGGCCTAAAGGCACATACTGTATCTTGAACAAAGTTACCAAACCTTTTGAGACCCGCCGTTAACTCTTATTTGCAGTTCTGTCTAATAAAACTGGAGAATCATTAAAAAAATAAAAGTGGGGTAGCTAACTGAATCTCGTAGAAACCATGCTAATAATTTCCTTAGCCGTCTTTCACAAGTCATTGAAGAACCTTCCGTTATAATGATTTAACTGCAGTCTGTGACAGCAACTGCAGCTCGACTTCAAACCAATTTGATTTCAATATAATTATATGCTTTCCATGAGCATAAACAAAACAAATCAAAGCTCAAATCCTTTGATGTTTCTGGCCTCATCTGTTGCAGGTAGCTGGCGCTGGTCACTGTCAGCAGACATTTTCCTGTATGGCTCTTGTCTGCTCCTCCTACACCCCAGTATAGGAGAAAGCTCAGCCTTGTGGTTTCTGGACAGGGGAGGCTGTGCAGGGAACACAGGGCTCTTTTATGCAGCACAGACAGCCCCTGCGCTGGCCTTCTCTTCTCCCTCAAAAACTCGCAAAGGCTGAGGGGTGGGCCACAGAGCCTAGCCGAGCGAGAATGCATGACAGTTGGGCGCTGGTGGGGGGGGAGTCCGGCCAAGCTTCGCTTAGCGTTAGCAAAACAAGCGCATAAAACAGTGAGGTTGACAACCGACTGTGTGTTTGGTGGGGGGCAGGGCATTTTCTGGTGTTAAGAGCGGTTGTGTCCAGTGTTTAAGATGGCCTGGGTGGTGGGGGAAGGAGGGGACACAGGGGGGGTCGTCAGGAGTAAAGCGTCGCGGGAAGTTCAGCCAAGGAGTTTATGTGACTGGTGGTTTGTAGAGGAATGTTATTTTTGATATTTTGTTGGTAATTCATGGATGAACATGGTTTCTTTGCGGTGTCAGCTTCACTATAATGCGTGAATCCAGTTGATTATGTTAAGCACATAAACAGTGATTAGACTAGGGATGCATGATATATCTGTGACTATATTGGTATTGTGCTCCTTTATTTTATTTTTTAATCAGTATTTGTCTGATCTAATCTGGGTTGATGTATACTGCCGTTATTTATTTCTGAAATTTTTTTTTTGTTTTGTTTTGGGTTGCAGTTTGCAGTTGGTAGAGTCAACCTCTCGCTGTTCTCATTGTCAAATTGCATGAATGTTTGTTCCTATGTAGCTGCTTGTAGCAATGATTAGTTTATTAGAAGTGTGTTTTTACTTCTAACATTGTATAACATTCTGAATTAAATTTACTGTGTGTGTGTGTGTGTGTGTGTGTGCCAATTTGAATAATACCACCTAGCAGAAGGTACACCTTAACTCTTAATTATCTGCCAACCAACTTTCTCACAGTCTGTCTTAGTATGCTTGAGTACCTGGGTATTCCAAAACAAACAATGCAGGCCATCATGAATGAAACGTGCCATTGAACAGAAGGAATGAGCAAGTTGTAAAAAGTATAACCCACATGCAGTAGGGAACGTACAAGCCCCAACACAACCCAGCTATCAGCGGTCTGGGAAACCTAAACTAATATGCCTGTTTGGTAAACCATGAATAACCTGTCGTGCAAGAAACCTTGCCCCAAATCACCTTTCCCTCCAACAAACGGATATTCTGCTTGTATAGCTGGGGTTATTTTTAAACCAGGCAACTACACACCAAACCCTCCCAGAAACATCTGCTTGTCATAATCTGTCGCTTTCTGGGCTTGATTGAGTGACCCATTGACCCCCCCCTGAATGGTAGAGCTCGCACTAAGATTCCGGCGTTGCTCCATTCCTCCGTTCGAGTGAGACAATGTCCCGTGCCACTGTCACGATTTCCTGCAGCAATTTTTATGCTGCAGGTAATGAATATGTTAACCTTTTTAGGGATTTTACCAGAACATAAAGCTGTAGAATCTGTTTATTTTGCCACAACTCTTCTTAATTTACTCCTTCTTTTTTTCCACTGTTTGATAGCATATTAAATGTGATACCATCTCATGTGGTTATATCCATAGGTGTGCCTCCCATCCATCATAAAACTCTTTCACAAACAATGGAAGTCCTGTAATATTATCCACTATACCTGTAGGTTACATTTACAGTCAGTATTTACAGATAGCTTGGCCCCAATAAGAGGAAGTGATTTTGTTGGAAAGTTTATGCACTGCATTATGGTGAGGAAATATTCTAATATAAATATTAATCTACTACAGCCAAGATACCCTTTTGTGTGTTCATGCTGAGGCAGGGAAGGTGAAAGTAGCCCTAACTTCATTCCTTGTTTACATATTGTTTGGGAGTAATTGGATCACTGAAAACATCACCCCTCCCTCTGAGGCTGAAGGGCATAGTGTTGTATATTTTCATGGAGGCTCAATGGATTTGAGTCACTTTCAAGAACACAGCTCTCTAAATGCATTCCTGTTAGAATTCCGTATCACAAGGGAGGGGCTTGTGAAAACACACGTCAACACCTGAGCAGAACTGGTCAACTGTTTATAACTTGCCACACGCTGCTTGTTTTCAAATCAAACTCTGACAATGTGACAGCAACTTGTTCCACAATCCTGGAATCTGTATTGGTTTGTGAACCAGTTCAATTGTATAAAAAAAAAAAAAAAGGGCTCGGGGACTTTTGAATTGTAATTGACTCGACTTTAGTCGAGTCAAACCAGTTCTTTTTATAAAGCTTTAAAAAAAATACAATTTTACATTACAACCAGATGTTTCAGCCTATAATTTTCTCTAAAAAGTCACAAGCCAGGATTATAAACCTCAAGTGCTGTGTTTTCTTGGCACATAGTAATTAGTTCTGTGTTTAGTGAAAACAAACCCAGAGCATTGCTAAGGTAAACTTGAGCACATTTCCTCCTTGTGATTTTTGCTGTCTTGTTCATGGCTTGGTTGGTTTTGTGTACAGTAATAACGTTTATACAACCCCCTTACCCCCCCCCCCCCTTTTTTTAAAACTCTTATAGCTACAATGTACCAGTGATGTCTAGCCAATACGAAAACTGTGTGGTGCCCGAATTGTGACCCCTCGAACTCCTGTTTACGTAAAAGGGATGCCACTGAAGCTGAAATGGTTTAATTGTAAAATCAGTGTTCAGAAAATAATACTGACATCTTCTTTTCTGCTTCCTTAGCCAAAGGCCATTGCACAGACCCTTCTCTCTGAAGTGTTCCAGAGAGTCAATCTCATAGAAAGCGATTACTTTGGCCTCGAATTCCAGAATATACAGATGAATTGGGTACGTACATAATATGCAACCGTGTTACCTGTGCTTGTGTGGATGGATTGAGGACTTGTTACCTTTTTGTTTACCCTTTTTCACCAGGCAAGATAGTCAACGACATAATAACTTGGGGGATTAGCTACTGACTAAAAAACACACAAGTACCTATCTTTTTTTGTGTGTGATGTTACTCATACCATAAAATGTATAATTTCTGTCTAAAGACAGTTACATTTATGAAAACTGATGTGTGAACGGGTGTGAAAATGTTTAAATTGAACAGGGTATAATGCTAAGAATCTGTATCAGTGTGAAAATGTGTAGGATGAGATTAGATATGATTAGTGGAAATCCCCTGCCAGCCAACACAACATACAGTAATTGTGGAAAGCATTGCCTGGGCCAGTATCCATGTTGAATGCTTTCAACACCTTGTTGAGTCCTTGAGCTTAGATATTGAGGCAGGTATCTACAACATTAGCATAGTGTCCCTCATTCTTGGTAAACTAAACCAATACTCGGCTCCAAACAATATGATGTTGCAAGTTGGGCTGTTCCTCAACAGTTCCTCTGAAACAAGGATTTCCTCGGTTTTAGAAGCAAAAGACGAATTCCTCCCAGGAAGGATTCATAATTCTACTGCAAATAGAAGAGTGTTAACCTTTTATTCTAGCGTTGTTCAAAATACCCTGACACTAAATCAAATAAAGTGTTATGTCTCACCACTATTATGAACTACGTTTGTAAAAATAAGGTTATGTTGACAATTTGGCATATCTAGAGATAGTTCAGTTGTTGAATCTTCAGTTTTTTTGATTTGTAACCTCCTGGCCCAGAATCAAATACCAAATAACATTTTATCATGATGTGTTTGGTTTGCTAATGTAATGATTTCTTGAAGATTACAACATGCTAAAGGTGTTTGGAATGCCTGTTCTCCTGTATATCGGCTGATATTATTAGTTCCCCTATAAATTTTTCTGGCCCTAGAACATTCCTCGCTCAATCAGGCCCTAGAACATTCCTCGCTCAATCAGGCCCAGATGTAATGGGGCAAAGAGGCTCCCATAGAGAGGCCTTGAAACCAAACGTTGACCACTACATGACCACATCCCTTAACTTTCTCTCTCCCTCACACACACACACACACACACACACACACACACACACACACACACACACACACACACACACAATACACCAATAGTTTTTAGGAACACCAATCATAGGGCATATTGTCTGAATGCATTCATAACTTGATGAAGACATTTCTCTTTTCTTAGGTGTGGCTTGAGCCGACAAAACCCGTTGTGAAACAAATGAGAAGTAAGTGTGGTCGCATATCTGCTCAAATGCCTTCTAATCAAACTATTGTTTGTCTTAAACATTTAAAGTTGTCTTATCTCTGTTTGTCCTGTGTTTATCTATTCTAGGACCCGCCAATACACTATTTAGACTGTCTGTAAAGTTTTTTCCTCCGGATCCTGGTCAGCTTCAGGAGGAATACACAAGGTCAGTGACTGGAATTGCTATTGGCTGTCATGTTTTGCTTATTATGTGTTAGAGCTAAACACTATTGTTTTAATTTTGTTTTTTTTGGATACATTGAGGAATGTGATATCAGCACTTGAACACTGTGTGTACTGTATAATATAGAAATTAAAAATAAGCTGTAAAAGGCATGCCCTCACACGTACGTTGGTGTAAATGTTTACTTTATCCAGTCTTATGGTTTGGTTTCAATTTGTTTCCAAACAGTGACTTCTGCTGAAAGTAGTTCCTCTCAGCTGCACTCTAAGGTGCAAATTGGTATTATTCAGTGTCTTTATCACAGCCTTCCCCTAATCACAGTGCATCCATCCTCTCCTGTGTTTTTAACTCTTGGCTAATTGTTCCTGAAGCATTTAATTCTGCTGCTCTGCATTTAGCTGCTACTGAGCTGTAGTCACAGTGTAGATGGTCTCCCTTTTTATCCACGCCTGTTTAACTGTCCATGACTCTGTCGTTCCCTACAGAGACAAAAAAGTCTCCCAGAAGAGACCACACCCAGACATTAGAGAATGTAGGATAGCTGAAAGTGGAGAACTTTTTATATTTTAGGTTATCCTCAAAGACGCCATGCAGAAATATCAAAAGGCAGTTGATATTTCAAGCAATAGTTTCTGCCTTCTCCTCCTCTTTTTTTTTTTTTCTTTTTTTTATTTTTTTTATCTGATAAATTAGCTTTCATGAAATCTAATACATGCTCTCTTGGGCTGCATTTGAAACAATGTAAAATGATATCTCAGGAGGTGTCTTAACAGGACAGCGAGGCATCAAGTGCCGTTTGAAACTTATCAAACTGTCATTTCCTGTCTGCGAAGATGCCTTCAAACTGCCCTTGTGACGGTCGATTTTTGAAGGAAGCATCGATGCTGCCCATTACCCATAACTGCACGGCAGGAACCCTAGTATCAACAAAGACGGTGTAGGATTAAAGCTGTAGGATTTGAGAGTTGCAATGAGAGCTAGCTGTAAAATAACTTAAGAGAGTACAATTCTTAATATTGACAACCCAACCCTCTTCCTCTGCTTCCTCCTTCTGGAGCCCGTCGGTCTGTTATTGCGACACACCATTGACAGACCTGTTGTAGCTGTTAGCACGCATTCATGTGATTGACAGGCAAGGTAGATTAGCTGGACAAATCAGGGTAAAGAGACCCTTTTTGAGAATTCATTTAGGCGCCATGAAAAATCGAAATCGACTTATATAGAGGCAGAGTTTCTCACAGAGCATTTCACTCACTGGTAGCTGACGGATGTCTATGGTATTTTTAATAAATCACACAATTAATAGCTCCTAAATCCTACCTACAGCCCTTTATAAATTGTTTTTTATTTTTTTTTTATTTTATTTTTTTTTAAATAAATGACAAATTATCTCTCTCTTATCCGGTGACGGGGGAAGTGCAATTTCTAATTCTTTTAGGCTTAAGTGCAGCCTTTGACAGCGTAGACCATACCATTTTAAATGAATCATCCGAACACCTGGTTTGGCATCAAGGACACTGCTCTTAGTTGGTTTTAAATTCCACCAACCTCGCAGAGTGTCCTTGGTCCTACTAATGTAAAGTTTGATGCCACAAACTTGGGTGAAATTACCGAAAATATGTTTTTGCTAGTTTCAGGACGGCGGTAAACAGGTGCAACTGCGGCACAGTTGTAAAAGGGTTGGATTAGAGTGAATAAATTGGCGTCTTCAATTACGACCAAGGACATTTGTCATTAGTAAATTATTAATGAAATAGATCACATAACATACACGGAAGTGGCGTGTGTATGATTTTGGATAGGTGTGTGCTTAGTGGACCTTCGCCCAGAAACTACCACACAAGGCCTGTGCCGGTCTGACCAGGCTGAGACACTATCGCAATATTTGGTTTTATTTGACACCAAACTAGCGCTGCACTACCTGATTTTGACTGACGCACCCTCTACTAGGCACCCACGCCCATTTTGCCTCAATTGATGTCATGGCGAGCCGGGAAATTAGCAAACGCGCACAGGTGAGGGAAAAACCACCTTCACCAACGTTATTATGTCTGCGTTGGCGCTTCCACTGGCCTTGCGCCGTCCAGAAACTAGAGCCCTGGGAGTTACCTTTGACCCTGAGCTGAGTTTTAAGCCACAAGTTTAGTAAGGACAAGTCCAGTCCTGTTCCCTTTAACCTAGAACCATATCTCATCTTTTCTTGACTGTACAACACACTATTTCTACCATCTAAAATGAGTATAAATGGAAATCAGATTATTTACTAGAGCACAAAATTGTTCTTCATAGATCTAGCCTCTTAATTTTCCTCTCAAAGTTCACCAGATTGATGCATTTAACTTTTAAAATGTAAAATATAATTCTTACAGGGGAGCATGCCCCCGGGCCCCCTAGAGGGTCCGAGGTCCACCCTCCACAGTCTCGGTAAATCATGTGGGGAAACACTGCCTTAAGTTAAGCTTGTTATTGGTCCTTGCTTCTCTCCATTGGCTTTCTTAGTTATAGAATTTATTTGTATTGATTACTTTTGAAGCACGTGTGGGCCTAGCTCCTAGTAGGCTTAAGACTAAAGGTTGACAATGCATTTGCCATCAGGGCCCCTACACTTTAGAACACTGCCTGAGGAGATAAGGCTAGCAGATTTAGTAACATCTAAATCACTTCTTAAAACCTTTTATTTTTTTTAGACTTTCTTTTATGTGATGTCGGCTTTAATCTTTTTTTAAGTTTTATCGTTATGCCTTTTCTTCTGATTTGACTTGTTTTTATTGCACTTCACTCTTTGTTCATCGGCATCTATTCCTTTGTCTTTTATTGTTGCTCCTTCTCCCTCCTGATCCCAGCTCTTCCACTCCTCCTCCTCTTATTACTTTTGTTTCCTATAAATATATCCATTTTAGTATTGTACTTTTTATTTGGGTTGTGAAAGCTTTGTTGATGGTACTACAGTCGTTTATTATCATTTATCAAATAAGACAATTCTGTACAAATATACTGGTAAATGGTTAATTATCTCTTGCTCATAACTTAAAGTAACGTGAATGGGAGGATAACACATCAAAATATTCAGAGGTTTTGGGATGATGGCTAATCAAACAAGTAAAAAGGAATGATGACAAAGTTGGAAAATGGAAATAGTCTTCCATGAAACCAGAACCACCACAACGAGTTTATAACGCATGCATTGTAGTGTGTCCGGGGATGCCAAGATTGACTTGCTGCAGTTTATTCCTCACAATTGTGGAAAAGGTGGAAACTAAACCCCCTTTTTCCCCCACAGGTACTTGTTTTCCCTTCAGATGAAGAGAGACCTGATGGAGGGCAGGTTGATCTGCACAGAAAACACCGGGGCCCTCCTGGCTTCTCATCTCATCCAGTGTACGTTCACAGACCTGTGCTTAATAGTCCAAAATTGCCTAATAATGTTATCCATCCACTATAATACGCTCCATATGTACTTGAAATGAACCAGATGTCCAGATGTAAGCAGATGAATTTACGTAAATTAATATTTACCTTTTTTTTGTAAAGGGAATAACAAATGTTGCCCCCCACCCAAAACTATAGCGGAGATTGGTGACTATGAGGACATTGCAGACAGGGACTTCCTGAGGCTCAACAAGTTGTTGCCGTACCAAGAGAAGGTGCAGGAGAAGATTATGGAGCTCCATCGCCGTCACCTGTGAGTTTCCTACTGGTCTCAGCTAAGCGCCGCGTGAACTAAAATAGTTTGACAACACAGTTAGTTATTGTTTTGTATTAAACACCTCAGTAATTCAAATTTACAATTCATGCCAAGATGGGCATTTTTGGTTCAGTTAATGGTATTTGTGATACACTATTCCTGCTTTAAACAAAAACCTTGAAAAATGTTAATAATTTATATGAAACACTCCTTGTTTTCGTCATTGTTTGTTAGTGTTAGTGCATGAAATTGATGACTGTGCATGTACTCTTTGAGTTTCAAAATAGTAATGTGTAATTCTGATTTCAACCACAAGGGCAATGGACACATATCAAGGAGTGTACCTTTTTGTTAACGTAGCACAAAAATAACCTTTTAAACTTGCTACATTCCTCACGTATGATGGAGATCTCTGCAAAAGACGCATTCTCTTTTCCAGAGCACCACTTCTTCGAAACTTATTTTTGTCTTTTGTGAAGGCTATAAACGTAACACTGTTGTGTTCATAATCGTCTCAAATATCGGTCCGATGTTTGTATTTTTTGGAGAGAGGGGGACTGTGATTAATGGTTCTGTTTGTTTGTTTGAAGGTTTTCCACTGAATTTTACATGATTCATGAACTTTTGTGGAATTTCATTCTTTTAATACTACGCCACACTTTTGTTTTTAATTTTAAGTTACATTTTATAATATTATATTTCTGGACAAAACATGAAACGTTTAATGTTCCCTTTTCAAGGGACCAGTGACGCTCTCTACGAACAACCAAGGATTTGGCTCCTTTCAGTCACACTTCAGCTGTAATCTGCTGCTTTTACAACTGCGTGTTCTCACAACCAGGATCACACGACACTGCCCTTTGCCAATAATGGCTCTCACATCCTAATGTAGTGGCTGGCTCTGTGATTGGAACCTCTGTTAATCTCTCCTGCTGACCGCTAGTATAGAAGCCCCGGCCTGCTAGCACCCTGCCATAATCCCTTTGCTCCGCCCTGTCTATTAGCCATAAGGCTAGTAGGCCATGGGAGGGGCCTAAGGGGATTTTGCCGCTTATCGGATGAACAAAATTAGAATGTGGTGATGATTGGATGGATGTGCTCCTACTAACATACTGTTGTGTAGTAATCACATGGCTTTAGAAAACATCTGTGAATTCCTGGAAGTTAAAAAGATGGATTGAGCTGCAGGAGTTTGAGGCAGGTGAATCTGCTCCATTACATGATCTCCCTGGGATTATGGTACTTAGGTGGACAACAGGACAAGATGGTAAAAATCACTAGGATAAAGGTTAAATATCCCAATACACCCACTGCTCCCTCTCTGAAAAGAATTATGGCAATAGTTATGGCAACATGAGTAAAACTGGCTCAAGAACTGCATTAAGATGGTAAAGGGTCCGACTTCACTAGTGATCTTGGGTTGGGAAAAACACCAATAAGGCACAATGCTGGACTGCATTGGTGTATCTCCTGATACTCACAGATATGCCTATACACGGATATTTCCAATAATTAAGGCATGTTTTGACCTTAATGTTACCTTAACTTGCATTCAAGTTTTTACCACAAACAGTCCCAAGATTATTACATTCCTGCATGCCTGTCCACTTTTATTTGAATAAAACTAGAGTCACCAACTAGATTCTGAAGTAGTCATTGAGTAGGAAAATAGGAAATATATTCAGTGACAAGTAACTGAAGCAGACTTTGCTTGAACACTACTTGAACATTTTTCAGTCCTCAGACATGAGGCAGGATGGGAATTACTTTTTTACAACTCTACGTGGGTGTAATTAATTCCATGTTACTTGTGTTCAAAAGAACAAATGGTAGGGGGGGGGGTCCAGGAAATGTTCATGTGTGTGACACATGTTCTCTTCCAGGGGCCAGACTCCAGCTGAATCAGATTTCCAAGTCCTGGAGATTGCCCGCAAACTAGAAATGTACGGAGTCCGCTACCACCCAGCAGCTGACCGGGAGGGCACCAAAATCAACCTGGCTGTTGCTCATATGGGCCTCCAGGTTTTCCAGGTGACCGCGACTCCTCATGCGTAGCTCACGTAGTGTTGCTGCTTTGAAAATGTTCTTCAATAGTCTGCTATTACAGTCCTGCATTCTTCTTAATATACATGTTGTCTTACCAGGGAAACACAAAAATAAATACGTTCAACTGGTCCAAGATTCGCAAACTGAGCTTCAAGAGAAAACGGTTCCTCATTAAGCTCCACCCGGAGGTTCATGTACGTATTAATGAAAAAATTAACTTTCCTTGTCTCAAACTGAGTGAGTTGAATGTCCTCCTGGCCCCGTCACCTCTTCGTATGTCCTATATTGTTTTTAGGGCCCACATCAAGACACACTTGAGTTCATGATGGCCAGTAGAGACCAGTGTAAGATCTTCTGGAAGAACTGTGTGGAGCACCACTCCTTCTTCCGCCTGTTTGATCAACCCCAACCCAAGTCCAAAGCTGTTCTCTTCACCAGAGGCTCATCTTTCAGATACAGGTATTAGATTAAGTATGATAAGAAACCAAAGCGTGTTGAACCTCATGTGCTTTCCATCAGGAGCTTAATGTACAGTTGTATCTAATGCTGTTTAAGGTGCAGTAGACAACTTCTTAGAATTAAGCAAGAATGAGCAAGCATTTTGAACACCCAGCGATCCACACCAGATTTAACCAATCAGATGCGTGAAGGTGTTTCTACTGGTTCGCACTTATGTGCGCAGTGCTGTGTGCGTCACCTCGCGTAAGATTGTATAAACCTAGCATGGAGCCCTGGTTGTACTCTTCTGAGTTTTTGCTAGTTCTTTTACAGATATTATACCTGTATAAATCCACATGCTGCTGTATTCTGGGAGTTTGTAGCTTGACTCTGAGCTTTGTCTGTCAGTGGGAGGACCCAAAAGCAGCTGGTGGAGTATGTCAGGGACAGTGGAGCGAAAAGAACACCCTACCAGAGGTATGTATGTATGTGGGTACCAGGTGGAAATGTTTCTGCCAGTCGCTGCTCCTAGCCTGACCAATGACTCTGTCCTGCAGGAGGAACAGTAAAATTCGAATGTCTACTCGCTCCCTGGCCGCAGATGTGCCAAAACAGGTAAGTGGAGGTTCTGGGATTCCAAGCTCTATTGTAGAGATACCTCTGTTGCCTCTCCCTCCCCCCCCTCATCTCTCCTCGTCTCCCTCTCTCTATCGCCTCGTTTCAGTGCTTGTCCTTCAACAACAGCCTCAGGGCCCCAGGCTCGCCTTCCTCCGCCACGGTGTCCTTCCACTCCACGCACCTCCTCTCCGGCTCCCCCCTGCGGACGGAGCTCCAGCCCTCACTTCCGTTGAGCCTGTCCCCCGCGCCTCCCCAGCAGCAGTCGCAGCAGATCCGGACCCCTCCTCGAGCTGCCAGGCCCCCCAGCCCCCCGAAGGAAGATGAAGAAGAGGAAGCTGTCAAGGGCACCCTGTCGCCCCACTACGCTTTCCAAGGTGCCCCCAGTAACCAGGCAGCAGGACACTGCAGCCCCTTGTTTGTGTGTGTAGAGAGTAGCGTGTCCCAGCTAGCGCAGGCCCCCCAAAATGGCAATGAGGATAGCGGCAGGTTGGGAAGTGGGTGCTCGGCGGGCGGGCGGAGGCAGGGCGTGTTCACGCCCGAGGCGTTCGAGGCGGAGCTCTTGCGCGTTAAACAAAACCCTGCGTTCTCATTGGCCGGCAGCCCCCCGCTGCAGATAAGCGAGGAGTTCATTGACGACGACCCTGCCGAAATATTCTTCTACGCCGGTGGCGCCGAGGCCTACTCGTTCGGCCTCGGCGAGAAGGTGAGTCCGTTCGATGCCGGCTTCGGCAAGAGCGGGCTCTACGGCCTGGAGGACCTGAACGGGAACCGCAACCCCTTCGACGGTGCCGCCGGCCGTTCGGAGACCAGCTCGCTGGTCAACAACCGCTCCGGGTGCAGCTCCCTGGACAACCTGGGACTCAGCTCAGCAGGCGAGTCCCTGTCAGCCGGCTACGGCGGCCCCGACTCTTCCTCCTCGCTGCGGTTGCCGGGCTCCGACAACCCTTCCGAGGCAAGCTCCATGGTCAACTTCCCGGCGTACTCGGTGCGCTCGGAGACCAGCTCCGCTGTGCAGTTTAGCGACCTGGTGGAGCAGCTGGAGCAGCTCAGCTACCCGCCCACGGCCACCGAGGGTTCCGCCAGCGGCAGCTCAGACTCCGACTCCGACTGGGGCTCGGACGGCAGCCTGCCCCCTGAGCAGAACCTGTTCTTCAGTAATCCACTCACAGGGGGCGGTGGGATAGAGAGTTTCCTCCTCCAGTGCCACAACTTGCAGGCAATGGCCCTCGCAGACCCCCCCGGATCCCCTCATGTTAAAATGTAGAGCCGTAAAACTACTTAAATGTACATAAATATTGTGCAGGTAAAGCAGTTAAAAGTGCCAGTTGAGAATTTCGGATCTAATTATTTTGGGAGGACTGGAGTGAATACGATGAGTAGCGGTCAATTCGACCATAAATAAATGGAAATAGTGACTAATTTGGTGCAAGTATAGATTGGTGTCTG
This sequence comes from Percopsis transmontana, assembly GCA_025447815.1. NCBI lineage: Eukaryota > Metazoa > Chordata > Actinopteri > Percopsiformes > Percopsidae > Percopsis > Percopsis transmontana. Next base: position 290,541 of record JAOEHI010000019.1, on the reverse strand, counting down.
AAAGTGCATAAAACTATAGTCAAACGGACTATGATGGTGTTTATTTTAATCTTTGGCCTTTAATTCTGGACCAAACCGGAATTTCTTGTCTGCTCAGTAGAAATCGCAGACATTTCTAGACTTTCTAGATACGCGAAAAGGATTATAGGAGTTGTAGTTTTCAGCCAAAGTATGATCATTTCTAAATGTATGCTGCTTTACCATTAATATGGTCTTACCTGTAGTAGTTCATTAGGTAATGCATGATTGGTAGAAATCCAGCGCGGTTTCAGTCTGTCAGTCTGTAATGCAGCAGGGCTATTCTGTAAGGTTATGGTGCTGTTTAATCGCTTGCATCTTCTTGTGATGCATTATTATATATTTTTTTCAGATAATTTAATGACGGTGTTTCTTTTATTTGCCTTTGCTACAGCTGTCAGTTTATATTCCCTTGTGTCTTAGAAATTATTATGGTCGCGCCACAAACATTGCTTGAAAGTGGAGAAACCTTTGACACTCATGCAAAATTCCAACAGCTTTATGTTCTTAACATCTGGTTTGAATCCACTAAAACACTAACATAAACTTTATTCCCCTCAGAGACAACGCTGTCTGTTGTGCCTTTACATCTAGACTATCTGTGACGCGATTCGCCTGCCTGACTTATTGAAGAATGTTATTTTAAAGGTGACAAACTGTAGATGTATTGCCTGCCCTTTCTTGCCTGGGGGGGGGGATAAAAGCAGTCATCCTTACTACATGGGGAGGACAGGGCTTTATCCACTTTCTTGTAATTTATCTGGCTTAGTTGTGATTTGAAAAAAATCTCTCAAACCTATATAGGAATTACTCCCTCATTATGTTCAAAGTTGACAGAAGCTATTTCAGTAATGTGATATCTACATTTAAACGGCACTTAAATTGTTCATTGTAATCATTATCAAGCTCCTAAATGTCTTTATTTTTTTATAAGCAATAGTTCTAATAATGTTGATGCCTTGATTATAGGTTATATCTGAAATGTGTACGATAATTGTGAATCAGTTGAATATTCTATCTCTGCTGTGATCTCAGGGTAAAAATGGAATCGTATCCTTGCGTAGTCTGTCCGTGAGCCGTATGCGTATGAATTCACAAACAAGATTCATATACCCAAGGAACCTCTAGCATTTCCAGTTTTGTGTCTTAGTGACCTCTACTGGTTTCCAAACATTGTCAGCAAACGTCTACACATAAAACTGGAAATAGTCAGGCTCATGACATTACAGGAGGGACAAATGTATATTTTGCACCAACATGACAGAAAAGTAACTTTTGATTTGTGGAGTTAGGCTGAAGAATGTAAATAATATAGTGATGAGCCAACAGGTGTTAATTTGACGCTACTTCCAACAAAATGAATGTAAACCCAAAACGCGTATGAAGTCTTTCTCTACTTTTGTTGTAGATTAGCTAAAATTACTAGCTAGTAAATGAAAGTTTGACTACATAAATATTGAAATGTAGGGGCATCAATCTAGAGGCATCACTATTTTACATGGTCAACCTCAAACGTATACATGTATTTGTTTGTAGGTCTATACTGGCTTTGTTCTAGCATTTGTTCTAGTAGGGCCTTTGTCTATAAACAGGTCCGTGGAATTGGATTTAATCAGGATGCTAAAAAATATGGTATTATTTGAGTTATTATACCAGGCGGCGTGGGGCTTCAGCACATTATTTTAAAATGTCCCATTACTTTTCTATTTTGGCTGTAATTTTAGAGCTACCTTTCCTTAGACTGGATGGCCTCCAGGACCCAGATATGTCCTGTTGTCTGTTGCTTATCTTTATGCAGTAAGTCTGTTAGAGGCATTTTACAGCGTGCCCAGAAACCCAGTTCTGGAAGAAACATGATCAGTGATATTTCTTCACTGAACATTTCCAGTTTCCTTCAAATACCGTCTTGACTTTCCAAGTCCTCTGTTTCAGCTTGACAACATTCTAGCCTTTTTGTAAAACTACACATCTTTCTTAATCGGTGCACATCATGGAAAATGCTGTTTTTCTACGTCTTAGTTTTAGCACTTTTAGTACTAATATTATCATTGTAAAATTTTCCACAGGGAGTTTTTGTAGTGCCTCATTCATCCAATATGCTTTTATTGCACATCTTACTGTACAAGTATAGTGTTTGACTTTACTTTTTACTAATAGTCAAACGAAATTATAATAATAATAAATGCTATTGTAAAAAAGCAAACGACATGCCTGCACATTTTATTTTCTGGTAAATTTAGTTCTCTAATTTTCAAATTAGAACCTTTTCATAACCTCTCAGCCTTAATTAAAGCCATTTCTCATTGTCATTTAAGGAAGGCAGTTTGTCATTTTCCCCAATCAAAAGCCTTTAAGGACAAAGAAGATTGGAATTATTACAATTTTCCATCATGCGTGTTTGAAGCCTCTCTGCATTTAGGACAGTTATTCCTGCTACATAGGTTTGTGTACAAACAGTGCTGATTCCTCTGATTTAGAGTTGATATTGATGACTTCTGTTTTGATCTTTTTGTCAATCAATTAATTTTTTTAAACTCTAACCTAAACATTTGATGGTCTGACCAATATAACCAGCTAAAATAACTGCACTTAAGCTTTAAGTAATTATCACTTCTGATGAACATGTATAATTACTAATTATAAACATATTGTACTTATGTTTGTATGTTTTACACTCAAGAATAAAGACATCACTTTTGGGTACCTTGAATGTCAGACTTAAAATTATTTTGAGACAAAATTCTTAGAAATTGGTGTGTAAATTATCTCTACAACTGACCTTAAGTTTACAAATATCTTAAGGGGTAGGAGTGAAATGGTTTTAAATGGGTATTTGTATGTTAGCAATCCAGAAAGACAAGGCTTTTTAAATATACTGGGCCCCATTTGTCTCTACAAAATATGAAAATCCCTTTCTGAGAAATTTGACTGACATGGGTCTCCTGTTGTAAGACAAACTCCCACAGTTATCAGACAAATACAAACTGGGATATTCTTAATATGCTGGTAATTGCACTTTTAACCCTGAAAGAAAGAACTACATGACAGTTCCTTTGACAATGTTATCTTGGTATTCTAGGTTATAAGTCTAAATAGTTTCTCATTTTTTTAATTTAAATGTAGGTGTAGCAAAATCAGACATCTTTATTCAAAATGTAAAATCTAACGTATCTTTTCAGACCCTAATGTATCAATTATTCTTTCAACTTTCTGACAACGTCATCTAAAAAAGTACAAAATTAGAAAAATTTGTATACAGGGTAAATGGCTACGTGGAATTGTTTCTTCTTATTCTATGGAACAGGACTGACTGTTATGGTGTGTGTGGTGGGGGGGGGATGGGCTCCTGAAATGCCAGATTCCACAACCTAATTCCAGTCTGCACTCCCCTGTTTGGACAGGCTCTGTGCCAAGTCATTCCAAAGAACCCCCCCTCCCCTCCCCTTCTCTCTAAACCCCCTCCCCTGTTCACCCACTATAGTGGCTCTGTCTGCTCGTGTCTTCCCCCACAGGCCGCTACATATACACTGTAAACAAACTGCTTGCTTGCTAGATGGGCCACAGCCCTGATAAGTCTCCGTTCAGGCAATTCTTTCCGGGTCGAAGAGTCACACTTTTTTTTTTTTCTCCTTTCTCTCCTCCCCCTCCCCCTTTTTGTTTTTTTCCCCCTCAAGAGAGAGAGGGAAAGAGAAATGGTGGGGGAGGTGAAGCTGCGTTGACCCATATCTTGACAAAACGTAGCATTTAATTACCCTGTTTTGTTAGGTTACTAACGCTCAGGGGAAAGGAAAATGCCAGAAATGACTCACTGTAATCAGACTTATAACACTTGGCTTCATTTTACAGAGAGCGCATTGAAAACAATGGCAAGTTTAAAAAAATATGAGAACAACTGCCTCGTCCGCCTTGACTTCGTTTTCTGAGTGTGTAAGGACCGATATTTAGTTTGAAACTTGTTTGAAAGCATGCGTGCCCACCCACGGACTTGTCTGCTGAGTGGCTGGAACTCCTCTCTACCCCTCGCCCTACAGCCATGTACATAGTTCTTTATCAAATGGTGGGAGTGAGCTGGGGAGGAAATTTGTCCATCTGGCCACTCCAATCACCCAGGAGGTCATAGGTTCAATCCCCAAAAAGCACGGCCTACCTGTACGCATCCTTGAGCATAATACTTGTAATTGTACTCTGTAAGTTGCTTTGGATAGAAGCGTCTGCTAAATGACCTCATTCTATTTGTACCTTTTTTAAAGATATTGATGTTCTCGGGTGTTTAAGTGTCAAATGTTTATCAAGGTTTATTATTTTTCCTCAGGCACGGTCACAGAGAGCCCCCAGCTCTCGCCGTTTGACACCAAGGACCCGCTGTGCCTCTCGCCTACTTTCCAGATGTCCACCCTCAGCCTCCCCGGCCACGCCCCTTCGCCCCTGCAAAGCCCCATCCTGACCGAGGTGGGCAGCAATGCCAGGGTTGAGGAGGATGAGGAGGGCAGAAGGAAGGTACACCGCCTATATATGCCACGCTACCAACCCAGCCTCAGCTTCTAGTCCCGCCCTAAATAATGTTTAAGACGAGACTAATGCCTAGCTTAGGGTTCATTTCAGGCTGTTGAATTTTAGCTATTTTTGCGGTAAAGCAATAACAATGCCCCCTATTTCTGAAAGCTTTTCCTTTTTATGAAGTTCTGCAAATTTTTATTATTTCCAAGGTTGTTGGAGTGAATACCTGGTTAGGACATTAGTAAAGAGTATAAGCATTCCCATAATTTTTTATTTTTTCATGGTTGTCTTGCTCTGCTTGGACAGAGATATCCCACTGACAAGGCCTACTTCATCGCCAAAGAGATTCTGACCACAGAGCGAACTTACCTGAAAGACCTTGAGGTCCTCACTGTGGTAAGCTGCACCCTTCAGCAGACTTCAGACTTCTCTGTCCCGGTCCATTGGTCGGTACTAACCCAGTGCTGTTTCTGTGCCGTTGGCGCAGTGGTTCCGCAGCGCCGTAATCAAGGAGAACGCCATGCCGGACGGCCTGATGACCCTGCTCTTTTCCAACATCGATCCCATCTACGAGTTCCACCGAGGCTTCCTGAAGGAGATAGAGCAGAGGCTGTCTCTCTGGTATGTGCTCCTGTAACGTTTTTTTTATTTTCTTTTTTATTCATGTGACAAACCACAGCAGTTCAGCGAATGAGGGCAAGAATTCAGACCTAATCTCTCTCTCTCTTCCCCCAGGGAGGGGCGCTCTAATGCCCACGTCAAAGGTGACTACCAAAGAATTGGGGATGTAATGCTGAATAACATGTCCGCTCTCAAGGTGAGATTAAGATTAAACCCAAGTGGGGAATTTGGGTGTCGTAGCAGTTAAAGTAAAAATAACAAAATATACCCATCTTAGGGACACGCCTACTTTGTGTTCTAATGCCCCCAGAACACCACGTTTCTTCACCAGCGAACAGTTTGTTAGCTGGTGTAGACACTGTGCGGATCACTGTGGAGGGGTAGAGAAATGTACAAACCTAGGACAGCTGTAGGGAGCAGGAGTAGCCCTCCAGTGTGGGAGGGGCTTATGCTTTCAGAGTTTAAAAACCAAAATAATAATTTTTCCCCAAATGAATTCCAGTACATTACCACTGTATGTAGCATATCACAACAGAACAGAGTATATCAGAATATGTGTGCTTAATACAACAATATATAAAGTTCTACAGCATGTAATACCAATATATAATATATAGAATGAAATGTAATGTATAGTACTCTATACAATGTAATGTATAGCCTGTATGCTAATAATACAATTTATATTCTGTAGTGTATGTATGTGTGTATATGTATGTGTGTGTATATATATATATATATATATATATATAAAAATATAAATAAATAAATAATTTGGTGTATGTATATAT
>JAOEHI010000019.1:248150-278150 GCA_025447815.1 Percopsis transmontana | reverse complement strand
TTATTTAACAAGACCCTATCTAAATGAATGGGGAAATAGCAATAACTGCACTTTGAATGATCACTGGGACATAAAAACTGCATATATAGAATCACCAGTCAAATCTCTTAAAAAGTTTGGCAACTTTGCCCCAAAATAAGGTTTAAAAAGCTTTTTTTTTTCGCACAGGTTATACGCATGCGCAAGGTCAGTGCAACCACGCGAATGGATTAATAGGTTTCCAGATCGGCTGTTATAAAGCAGACGATTGGCTCTTTGGCTGGAGGGACAGATATGTTATGGACTTGTTTAAGTGTCCAGTTCTATAATGTCTCAGATTATAACTAGACCATTTTTTTATGTAAAATGTTTTATAGGGTACTAATGGTATAAATAGACACAGTATATAATGACATTTGTGCCATATAATATGCTGTACTAAATGATATATCGGTACATATACTGTAAGTATAATGTTTTATAAAGGTCCATAAACTAAAGAAAACAGTTGCATGCATGTCCATATTTCACATATTTGATTTTTATAGTTTATTCTGTCACATATGAGAAATCATATTTGGTTAAGGGTGGATTGACCTGAAAAGGATTCTGACTGATTGACAGGAGAACAGGTGAGTCGAAAACGGGCTGTAAAAGCTCTCCAACCCATCCCTTAAATTCTGTCTTTGTGTTTCGGCCACACACAGGAGAAAGAGAAGAAATACATGCTCCCGCTGGACAACCTGCAGCTGAAAGATGTTGAAAAGAGCTTCATGTCCAACAAAAACGTCTTCGCCCTCTTCAACACAGAGCTCAGGTGCGGGCGCGCGCATGTGCGTGTTCAGGCTTGGGTCTGCATTCGGTGGAAATGTGTGTGCTTTTGTATTTTACCATGCGTTTATGTTAACTTGTAGTGCACAAGCAGAAGACTTCCTATGATCTGGTCTCCTGCTGGCCAGCGTTGGTGTAATCTGTAATGTCTAATGAGGCTACTCTAAGGCTGTGTAAGAGGAGGTTTACCCTCCCTTGATCTCTGCCATGCAAACTTTCCACCGGAACTAAATGGATATTCTGGACACCTCAGTGGGTGTAGTTATTTTTTATTTTTTCTCTCCAAGTATGTGCAAGGTTTGTGAGGGCAGCGCTGGGTTTGGCATGGAGAGGGTGTTTATGCGTGTGTGTGTGTGTGTGTGTGTGTATCTATGTTTGAGCGAGGGGTGGGGGGTGTATAGAGAAAGGGAGGGAGAGAAAGACCAAAGTTTTGCCGATTGTACCAAAGCAAGTGGGCTTTGTTTAGGATTCTGTTCTGCTGCATTCGGTGTGTGTGAAAGTGTGTGTGAGAGTGTGTGTGTGCGTGCGTGTGTCTGTGTGTGTGTATGTCTGTATTTGTGTATCTGTAGACCACAGCATACCGTCGGCAGGCTCATTAAGCAGCTAATCAAAGCCAGAGCGCTTGGATCAGAGAAGAGGCTGCTCTTGTTTGGAAAGAATTGCTACACTCACCACAAAAAGAAGGGAGACAGAGAGGGATTGGAAGAGTTGAGAGGAGAAAGAAAGAGGGAGAGTATTAGAGACATCGGCCAGGAATGTGTCAAAGTCTGTCCTATGGCGCCCCCCTTTCCTGCTCTCTCTCTCTCTGTTTCTCCAGTACTCTGCTTATTTGTGTGTGTGTGTCTGTCTGTGTTTGAGCTATCTAGTATGCGTGTGTGTGTGTGTGTGTGTGTGTGTGTGTGTGTGTATGGCAGCATGTCCCTGTCTGACAGTAATCAAAACCCTCAGGAAACTCCTCAAAGTTAAAGCAGCCGAGGCTCTGTGCAGAAATTCCGTCCGATGAGAGGAAAGCTCACACTAGCACGACTTCAGCAGAAGTGAGGGGGCGATGATAAATGCGGATAATTCGGCTTTTAGCTAGGCATACATTATGTGTGCTTGTCGGTATGTACTGTATAAGTGAATGGGCTGGTCTTACTAAAGTCCCAGTCCTGTGCGTAACAGCGGGTCGTGGACCTAGTGTAAAAGCACTTATATATTTATTCAGTCATAGTTGGCTGTGGTCCGTGACTGTTAGCCACCGCACCCTGCCTTGCTAACCTAACCAAGCCTTCAGCGCACAGTTTGAGATGTTTTTATTTTGTTATTTCTTTCTTTCTTTCTCTCCTCTTCTTTACTAATGTACAGTCTTGAGTTGCCCACTCTCTCGCAACACGTACGAAAGCAAGCACGCGCACACACAGGCGTACACAAGCTCAAAGGTCTCACGTATCTGAGCTTTTCGCTGTGTGTTCTGAATGTGAGAAAGGGAACAACAAAAGAGGGGAGGAACAACAGAGTGATTAAATAAAAATGTTTAACATATGGGTCCCAGGCCGCTCCAAATTCTTGCCTGGTTCTCGCTTTGCCGTCTCCACTGCCAAATTAGAAAGCTGGGTAGTCAGAAGGAAAGGAGAGGAACAATATGGGGAGCCGGGGGTCATGGATAGCACACCAAGAATGAATGGTTCAGTTTTCATTCTGTGAATGCGTTTGCACATCTCTGTGTTGCCCATCACCATATAAACCTGTGCTTTTCCTGTACCTGACTCTCTGCTCTCTACGTATCCCTCTGCATTTTCTCTATGGTGGCAAGCACACAGCATTTAAAATGTTGATGCTGGCTAGGAAATGTAGTCTTTGGAGGTCTCTCACAGCACTCCAATGAATTGCAGGAACGTGTATAAGGACTACAGATCCCTGGAACTGGCCTGTGAGTCTCAGGAGGAGGTGGACAGCTGGAAAGTGTCTCTGCTGCGGGCTGGGGTCTACCCTGAGAAGGTTAGCGTTAGCACTCCGACCCCCTAAATGTAAGCTAATTTAACACAAGCTTGACCTCCGCTGTGGGGGGCTGCACCTGTCCTCACCTTAACGCTTTATAATGTGCAAGCTTAGTCTTTGTTAACCTTAAACCCCGTCCATAACCCCGCTCTCTGCCTCCCTTGCTCTTCCCCTGCCAGAGAGAAGGAGAGAGTCCCCCACCCCTTCAATCCCACTTTGTCGTTGGCTCCTCTGCACTGCATTCTTGGCCTATGATGTCACTGTGTGTGTGTGTGTGTGTGCGTGTGTGTATTTGTACTAGTCTGTTTCTAATCAGTGTGTTCGCCGTCCCTCGTCCCTGACCCCCTCCCCCAACTTTCTTTTCCCCACTCCCCTTCACCTCCCGCCTTTTTGTTTCTCCTCCTCTCCTGCTCTCCCTGCTCTCCCCACAGTTAATATCTCCTAATAACTTCCACAGACTAAATAGCATGAGTGCACTCTAATCCTTATCACCCGAGACATCTGCATAAACTAATAGAATTAAGTAAAACCATGTTGCAAACTGCATTGATCACAATGGACTATAAAGCCATGAATATCATGAATAGAATGTGAATAGAAAATAATATTCTGCTGGACGAGATCCTTGTGTCTCACGTATTAACAGATTTGCTCTTGAATGGCAAGAGAGCAAAACCATTTTTTTCCCGTATGAAATTTAGGAGTGGTCCACACCTGTTGAACAAGTTGTGTATAATTAGCCACCCTTTCACCAAAGCAAAAAATTTTTCTAACAAACTCAATCTAATGGATTGTGACTGCGCAAACAAAGTATGTAGTATGCTCCACAGCTCCAGATAAAACTATAAAAATTTTCTTGCATGAGGGTCATGGTCTTGAGTTTAGAAAAACAGCATTTTTCTTTTTTTATTATTAAAGCATAAAATGAGTTTTTGACTGAGGCCTATTGTTTAATTTGCTCATGAATGAATTATAAAAACTCTTTGTTAATGTGTATAAAAGGTCAAATGTGAAATTTGATTTCACACAACAGTATAATATACAGCCATGGAAAAAAAGATAATATAAAAAAATATGAATATAAATATAAAAAAGTTAAAAATATATAATATATAAAAATATAAATATGAATATAAATACTAAATATTAAATCTAAATAATATATATTATATATGATATATTATAAAATTATATCATAAAAAATGTGCCGTGGTATCGTAATTTTTTCCATGGCTGTATATCTATAATAGTTCTGTCTTATAGGTGGATGGGGAAGGGGGCGGACCTGCACACAGACTCTCCACAGACCCGCAGTTGGAACGTCAGGTGGAGACCATCCGGAACCTTGTTGATTCCTATATGAGCATCATCTACAAGGCCGTCAGAGACCTCATGCCAAAGACCGTCATGCACCTTCTGATCAACAATGTAGGTTATGGTCACCAAAGCCTTTTCTGTACAATCTCTTCCAATCTAGCTTTCGCGTTTTACTCTGCCCCCTGTAATTTCCATTACTTTGTACTTAATTTTGTGTAACTTTTCAGTTGTTCTATTTTGGACCTTGAAATATGTATTCCACATACTGTATCTCATTTTTCCTCCCGCATAAATAAAACATTATTCTGCATTATTTGGTCTATCCATGGAGAATATATGAAACAAATTATATATCCCACAGTTCTTGACTTTGTCTTTGTCATGGCCGCTCACCCTAGATCCAGCTGTTTATAATCCCTCACTGTAGGTGAAGGAGTTCATTGGTTCGGAGCTGCTGGCCCAGCTTTACGCTCTGGGAGACAGCTCAGAGCTTATGGATGAGTCACCAGAGACGGAGCAGCGCAGGGAGGAGGTGCTGCGCACGCACGCAGCCCTCAAGGAGGCTCTCGCTATCGTAGGGGACATCTCCACCTCCACGTGCTCCACCCCGCTCCCTCCACCTGTGGACTCCTCCTGGATACAGCCCCGCAGGTTCTCCGCTTAAGGCGACACGTGAACACTTCTGCGATGCTAACTGCAGTATAGTTGGGTAATGAATACCAATACTCTACTCCATCTCTCCCTATATAAGGGTCACTCCACCCAACCCAATACCTCCTTGGATGGGAGTCACTGGTTCCAAGCCCCAGAGCCGCTACCCGGCCTCTGCTTCTCCCACAGTGCCTGCCAGCTCCGGACGCTCTGCTCTTCCCAGCGGTGATGGGCCCCAGGAGCCCGCTGGCCGACCCAGCCGTGCCCCACCCTCTGTGCCAAGGTAGCTCTGAAAGCACACACTGGCTTCAGCCGCTCTGCAAAAGCCCCACTGGTAAAAAAAACCCCGCTCTTTTCACATTGTATCCTCTCCAGCCCTCTGTCGCTGGCACATGCGTTTGCACATGTGTGCACGTGCGCACACACAAACGTGCACACATAAATCCTACAGAAAGAGTCTGTTATTTGAGCTGGATGGGGGTCTGCTGGAAAATGTGTTTCTCATATTCTCTTTCCCATCAGCCACAGTAGACAGGTTCGTTCTCTCTCTCTTTCTCTCTCTCTCTTTCTACTGACGCCAGAGGCAACAGCCAAGTTCTCTCCCCCAAGTTTTCATCTCTCTCTCCTTCTCCCCCCATTTCCTTGTTCCGTGCATGCATTTGTTTTACCGTTTTCCCCATTTTCCCTCGTGCAACATCTTTCTTTTTTTTCTTCACTGTTTTTTTTTCCACTACATCTCTTCACTTTTCCCCTGCTCCCCTTTTCTATCTGCCTCATTTTGTCTGTGTTCTTCAATGGTTCTTTAGGGTCTTTCCCGCTAGCAGAGTCTCTTTCCTATGTCCTCTCTTTAACCCTTCTCCCCACCGATACACACAGGGCACTACTTGTGGAAGGCTGCTAATTCATGTTATTCTTCTATTCAATCTTCCACCTTCACTGTCTCCAAGTCCCTTTTTCCCTTTGCCAAAACACATATTGTTACCAAAAGCATTAAGAACAACATACAAGAGTATGCTACAATAAAATCAATAAAATTGATTGAAAATATGTACACTAAAAGACAGACTAGAGAACTATAATAAAATGCAAACTATTAAAGTCAAGAGATGTGCGATTACCAAAAATTATATAAATCTTGACTGACAGTGCGCATTCCACAGTACTGGTGCTCAATGAGAGAATTCTATAAAATCTGCAGATTGTTTAAAATCTTTAGGACCAGATAAAAGACCTGTATCCTGTGACTGTAGCACTTGGGATGGTACACATGGTAATGTCAAACAGGATAAATAGGATGGTGTCAGTCTCTATAGTACCTCGCAAGTAAGCAGAAGAGCCTAAAAGTCACATCTGAGGTAGACTGGGAGCCAATGCAGAGTGGCTAGAAGAGGGCTAATGTGATCAAACGTTCTGGAACTAGTCAAGAGTTCTGGCAGTAGCATTCTATACCAGCTGTAGACTTTTAGAGCGCATCCTTGGAAGGCCAGAGAGAAGTTAGATGTTACAAAAGTGTGGATAATAATTTCTCTCTCAGTATTTTGTGAGTGAAAGAATAAAGAAATATTTGTGTTAAGTACCTTTCTAGATAACTTAGATACCAGTCCCCTCATACAGAACTATATTTTAAATGGTGTAAAGCTGGATTTTTATTATTCATAATTGCATCGTATGTATTACTATATTGAGTGTAATATTATACCCTGCTATTATTTTCAGGAGGCACCCTCCAGCTATATCCTCTGTAAAGTTAAGCTGAAGACTGCCCAAGTTTTAAGGAACTCCATTACCCATATGCCCTAGAAATCAACCTTGCTGCAAGTGGCTGTTACCTAGAAAGGCCAATGAACTGAATGATGTGTAATCCAGATGTAGCACTGGTGGTTTACTCTCTTCTTCCCCCAGAGAGCCCCTTACTGCAGGACTCACTCAGTCTGGGCCTGTTTTGTACATAATGCAATTGTCTATTAATGCTGGAATGTGCCTGGATGTCTCTTTGTGTTGGCTCAAGATGTTTTTGAAAAATTATATATTTAGGGAAAATACCAAATTGTTTCTATTTCTTCTAAATAAAATGTTTATTTTCTTTAATAGGTCTTTACTTGAAGCATGTTACCTTAAGAAAATGTATTTTAAACGTTTTCCCCATCTTTAACTACAGAGCTGTAGCCAGATTTGTACCAGTGTTGTTTGACTAGAAAACATCTACTGCCCATTTAGAATGTCTTGCAATGGGTAACATCAGCTTTCTCAAGAGCTATTCCACAGTAGGCCCACATGTTCAAACCTAGTGAGCACTGTGTTTGTAGAATAGAAGTGCTGTAGATACTGTAGCTTCATTGAGCCATGTCCACTGAAGCTATCCAGATGCACTACCACCAGGGTACCACATGACCGCCCACAGCCATCAGCAAAGCAGACTAAAACACAAAGCCTTGGAAAGGAGAAATGAAGAGTGGGACATCTAGTGGCACTGCTACAGAGGTTTGCCTCAGAGCTGTGTGGGCAAAGCTTCATTTAAAACATGGCCTAATTACCACATGGTTATACAACATAGCATCACTAGTCTTGGTAAAGAAGTCGTAAGTAATCCACACACAGCTAATGACTTCCACTAAAAACATTTTATTTTATTAGATGACTCCCTGAAAATCCCACCTAATTGTTCATATTAAATACTGTATATTTGCAATAGAATTCAAGCCCCTGTTCATTATCGGTACACAAACAAAATATTCATTAGGTTTTCCCATAGAATCAATAAAAAATCTCGTCAGTTGTTTTAGACAGCATAGCACATTGGATGACAATGTATATAAATTCTGACATTAGCACATTAAATAGCAAATACAAACCTTTAGAAATACAAAAACTCTGCAAGAGAGGGTAAAAGGGGGGCATGGCTGTTAAAAGTGGTACAAGCCACTAATAGACGGTTGTGCAACTGTCCTTTGAGATAGAATGTAATGTACACATACAGTATTTTAGTAATGCACATTGTCATATCAGAATACTCTATGTATTTAAAGTTTGTAATAATTCCCATTCTGTTTACCTATATCATGTAGCAAAGCATCAATATAGATTCATAGAGCCCAATACATAGTCCTAACATTCATTTGTCACAGCTTTCCTTACTGTAGAAAGTTATCAAGATCTTCTTGGATCTCAGCCTCATCCCAGGGTCCCTGAATGTTGTCCTTATGTCTCTGTAGTCTGACTAGCAACAGAGGACAGAGCAGGGTGACACTTCCCAGAGCCAGGGCCAGGAGCACGGCTCCCCCAAACCACTGTGACCCCAGGCCCCCCAGCCCTCCAAAACAGACCACTACACACACTGCAGTGCAGTGGCCAGGGGCGTTCTCCCGGATCCTCTGCAGCAGGCAGGGCCACAATGCGAACATCAGCAGGGCACAGCTGAGCATGGCGAACGTATGCAGAGCCCCAGGCAACCTTGAGGCCAGGCACACCGAGGCAAACAGAGCAGCGTTTAGGGACAGGCTACCTGGGGGTGAGGGCTGGGCATACGGGAATGACACGAGATGGGCCAGTAGCATCCCGGCCGACATAGCGTACACCGTGTCCGTGCTCACAGACTCCGTTAGTGTCTTTAAAACGGGGGAGAACCCAAAGGTAAAGGAAAGGAAGATGGCAGCACTCTGTAGGTCCGCCCACCATGTACAGGATTCGCAGCTGGATCCTCGCTGTGGCCTCAAGGCTTGGTACAGTCTATAGCCCAACAGGCCACAGACCAGGCTGGTCCACAGTGCTACCTCAGGAGACAGCAGACCCTGGAACAAGATAGAGAAATCACCATGAACACATGTGACAGTGACTGATAATTGGCCACAGAGCATCAGTGATTAATACTGTACCTGCTCCATGTAGAGCCATAGGGTGATAAAAATGGCCACACAGGACAGTTGCTGCCCTACCACGCATGCTTCCTTCACCACAGCCCAGTAACGGTAGTGGCGGATTCCCTCATTATGCCTTAGCTCCTCCAGGAAGCGTTGATCCACATAGTTATCAGGGAATGGTTGACGCTCCCATAGAACCTTCCGCCAGGGTACAGCTGGGCCTGGGACACTATCTGGCCCCATTACCTTGAACAGAGAACCAGAAGCTTTACATATAATCACTATATTTGTCTATATTTCCCAAACAAAAAGCAAATTAAAGAGATTCAACAGAGTTTACATTTAGGTGAGAGTGGTCATAGTGGACAGACATCTATTTAGGGAATAGAACACGAATGTGCCTTTACTGATTTACTCTAGAACCCAAATTTGGTCATTTAATTTATAAAATAAGGTTAAGTGTTACCGCATAGACTTGGGAAATTAACACACCAGACCGTGTTAACGTTAACGTTACATGAAAACCAAATGAAACGCAATGAAATTCTAATTTTGACAGCTAGGCTGCTGCAAAGACCTGAAATTATCTTTCGAAGGTTCGGTTTTGAAGTTTCAAGAAAACGGGTTAGCTTGGAACAATATTGGGGAATATATGTATTACAGTATATCAGTAAAGTTGATAAAATATATATTAAATACCTGTTAAAGGGTTGTGCTCGCTGCTACACTCCATAGAGCAACTGTGATAATTGTGTCATCGTATCATCCCGGAAGTGAGGCATATGTAACTTAAACGCCACAGTGCCCCCTGTTGGATCATTGGATTATACACGGCCACAGTTTCAAACTGTTCAATATAAACTTTATTACCTACATAACCTATAATATACATACAGACTTACTATGTTGTTAAAGAGTTGCTAATCCTGTTGCAACCACAGACCATACTATTTTGTTCAAAACTACTCTTAAAAATAGAACAGGATGCTGGTCAGAAAAGATTGTTTATTTTACACATACACACATTTATGTAACATTGTAATAAATATACCAGAATACTTTACCCACAAATATTTCTTCAGGCTAATAAATCAAAAGACAAACTTGATTCTTGGCTCAACTAGAAATGAAAGTACACTAAAAGGAACTTGGTTACTTAGCTATGCACAAGTGAACTGTAGAGTAATAGTAAACTGTAGGCTACTTGACAAAACAACTAAACAAATAAACCCCTTAGTGTGAATTGGAATATTTTTGTTTTTATTGACCTAATGCTTATAAGACATTAACCATGTAAAAAAAAAAACCTGAACATTGTGGATAACACTGGTGACACAGAGGGGATAGAGAAACAATTAGTAGAAATTGTATCCAATTGATGCAGGGGGTGACCACTTCTGACTACCAGCTTTGTGGACACACAGGAGTTAGTGCAATACATAGGTCACTGCCAAAATTGATATTTGCATGTACAATACAATGACACAATGCTTTCCCCTATTGGTATTTTAACAAAGGCAGTCTGATTATCTGAAGAAATACTGACAGGCATTGTTATAATCATTTTACATCAAAGAGCAATGTCATTGTCTTACCAGAAGATGTTGATGTTGTGGTTCTTTTTAGGAAAAAATGAAATTACCAGATTTCATGAAACTAAAAGAAATCCCAAACTAACACCTGGGCCCCATTCTCTATAAGTGGTTCAAATAATAGATAAATAAAGATACGACGATATCTGATGGTTCTGTTCACATCTGGCTAATTCAATTCAATCCTGCAAAAGACATTGCAGGATTGGAATCCCAGACTGCTTTGTGTCTGATAAATGCGCATCCTCATGTTGACCGAAAGGTCGTAAAGAGAGTAAAAATCATACGATTGTCTGATGACCGTGACGACATCACAGTGAAGGAGCGCAGTTTTTATTTCTGCTGCTGAGAGGTAACTTCTTATGTGCAATATAAATATCTAAACCATCAAAGGGAAATATTGTTCAAACAGTCATGGGCAACGAACATGACTGACAAAAAATAGCAGGACATTTTTGACGTGGCATCCGTAATATTATTATTTATATATGTTTACATCTCTTTTAATTTTCTACTTATAAATTCCCTTCCCCAAAGAGGATGGGGGAGATAACTGAGTAAGCATGCTCTTTGGCAAGTACTAGTAGACATGACAACAGCTCCTGGATCACCTTTGTAGTACTGAGAAACGTGAAATCCGGCTTATTCAGTGGTCCGTGTACAGAGAACAGGCCCCAAACGTGCAGACAAGGTCAGCAGAATAGGAAAGAAGAAAACAACATGATCAAAACTTTAACAGCAACGTTCCTTCACCTTGACATGAGAACAAGTCATGATTGTGCCCATGGCTAAAAGAGTTAGAGGAGCATATGCACCACATATATAAAAAGGCACATGAAGATGACGACGATAAACTCGTCACTAAATATTTTGATCCGACAGCCAGGAGTGCTGGCACTAGGGCCAGTGCAGTAAAAAGACACTAAGTCGTTGATTTTTCTAATATGTTTGAGCTCTATAATCTAAGCAGTTAAGCAATCAAAGATTGCTGAAGGCAGCTGTTGCAATGAACAGTTCAAGAATATTGCTCCCATGCAGTAGTGGTGGTGACCTTCCAGATGTCAGTAAGATGAAAATAGACTTCTGTCAGTGGAGAGTCAGGCAGACTCAACATTCTCAAGGCAAGGTGGTTGTAAACAGACACCGCTATCAGCAGCTCTGAGGCTGGACTGTTGGTGGGTGGGTGTGTCTGCCATTTAGGCCAGCCACCAATGAGCCATGCCAGATGAGAGTAGGGCAGTGGGCAGAGATTTGAAGAAGGCACATTTCCCTTTCATTTACTCCATTGTCTCTTTGGTGCCAGGGAACAGCATTAGCAGCAAGGCCCTACCGGCACTTTTAAGCACTAACATGGAAGTAAAATTGTCTGGCTGGTTTTCTCTGGCAGAAATGCAAAAGAGAGACATGTGAAGGCCACAGATTGGCAGATGGCTGGTAGCTCATTACAAACCATAACAGTAACTGAGTAACACACTTCCTGTCTTCATATATAAGACAAGAAGCACTAACATACAAGGTGTTAATGCCTCCAACCCCTATTTGGAAGACATCATTCTGCAAACACCGTACCGTTTGTTCATCCTGGTCAGCTTATTGCTTCAATAAAAAACATGTAAAGGCCACTGACCGTTATAAAAATAGCAACACCATAAATTTACTCATTGTATCACTTCTTTGTGGAGAATTACAGCAGCTGTGGATCTCTAAAGTAAGAAACAAGACCGATATCCAAAACCTATTCTCTTATATTAGGGAGGCTAAATGTAAAACACTGCGGGTGACTGGCTCTATGTCAAGAGCATTGAGGCCTGTTTTTCCCAGGGAACAGTTTGGACTAAATAACTACTGACAACAAATTGTCAATTTAAGTCCATATATTTATGCATCTGTGTAGACTCACCTAACACCCATCGTAGTAGAAAGAATCCAAAAAGGGAAAAAAAACATAAATTAAAATAAAAACTTATGTAAGCTAGTGACTTAGTTTCTCTCTCTTCACTCCTCTCTCTATTAGGACTGGGGTTATGTGCGTGATTTCCTTTGGTCATCAAACAGAGAGCGGAGTAGGTAAACCTGAATTCCTGAGACCAACACCATGACAAATAGATTTGTTATGGACCAGATGTTCACCCGCTCAAAGTTACTCTCCTGGATGTTTCGGTCACGAGCCTCAAAGGCCCGTAGAATTGTCTGGATCTGGAGACTTTTTCCCAGTCTAGCCTTCACACTGTTGATGGTGTCCTGTAGGAAAGGAGACATGAGGGTCAGATTCACTTTATCTGAGAAGAGGATAGGGTAATCTTCTAAAGCAGCGGTCACACAGAATGCGCAAGCTGTTGGTCTGTAAAAGCCCACAACCATGGGGCTTTCTTGTGTCTTCCAGCCTGCGCCAGATGAACAGTACTTTCCTAAATATAAATTGTTGAACACATTAAAATTTAAATTCACTCTATAAATTATAAAACCCTGTTTCAGAACATCTGGTGTAGTTAATGTATGCATTTTCTATGCACACGTAGGAAAAACTCCAACAAATGCAAAATGCGGAACACAAGGAAAAAAAGAAAGCAAGGACATAGTATGTAGTCTCTCTTTGAAATGAATTAACTTCGGGCAGAGAGTAACGCATTGATGCAGGGACAAATACTTTTACAGCCCAGGCACAACCTAATGTAAATGGTGAGCAGCACGGACTAATGTGACTGCACACTAACTCTTTTGGCTGCTGTAATGGGTTAAAGTTCATGTAATTTTCTGTTCTTGTGACATTTGATTTCCCTTGTGACATTGTACACAATTTGTTTGGCAGCCTGTTTAGCAGGTCACTGTGCCACACACTATCACATCCTAGGAGCAGACATGGCATAGCCACATACTCACTGTCAGAGGGGTAATGCCTGGTGGCAGCTACATCATATGAATTACTTGACTTAAATGACACACTGTTGTAGTTGCTCAGAGGATAATTTATGTACGGTAGAATCTATTAATAACTACAGATGTGTCACACTTCTTTGTGATCATAGCAACGCTGCAATTTTAACTATGTAATGGTTACTTTCACTGAATATAGAATTTCGCACAACACCAACAGCCAGGACTTGGCACTGTGTTTTCCCAATTGAAAATGCATCAATTTCAGTTTATAATTGTATTATAACCTTCAGAGTACACATAGAAAATACAAAGGGAACAGAGAGTGCTCGTAATGGAAAGATTAAACTGTGAAACAAATTGTAACACAGATTTTCATATCAGCTCCTGAGCCATTTTCCATTCTGTTCGTTTTAGGGGAGTCAGAATGTGTTGGCGGGTTTAATTTATCAATTCAATCCCTTGAATTAACTTAAAAAGGAACTAAGAGGGAGAACACTCTACGTGGCCGTCTCCTCACCATGATGTCCTCCAGCTTCATGTCCAAAATATCTGTTCCATGGACGTACTCTTTCCAGTCTTCTGGATCCTCTATATCTGTGCCCATGTTGTCCAGGATGAGCTCGAAGAAGATGATCTTCTCTGAGATAGTACTGAACGTGTTGTCAAAGCAAAACATGTAGTCTCCATCCTCTGTTTCAATGCTGAAATTAAATACAGTAAGGTTTAGCATTTGTCTGCAGCTGCAACTGGATGTGCAGGTAATTGATGCCTGCTCAATATGTATGCAACTTACGTGTGGACTCCGTCTGATTTCAGGTAGTCACTGAACAGTACTTCACCAGAAGGAGAGGATATGTGGAAATCTACATCCAGACCGGCACCATCTAACACCTATGGATAGTGAAGTGCAAGCAGAAACAAGCACACAGACATAAATCGGGAACTGACATCTAAAGCATTCCAACAGGTGACATGGTCTTCAATTCAATATTGCAGAAATGTATGCAAGCCTAACCAGACAAACTGGACCGTAACAACAAAGTAAATTAACTGCCCATGATGGTAGAAATACATTGGGTTATGAGTGAATTGTTATATGACCTTAGTAAGATAATCTGTCTACGTAAAATAAAACACCACTAGCAAATAATGATGATTATGAATAGAATCAAATGGGTCATCAAGTTTTACATATTAATATTTAGTTGTGGTCTACCTGCTAGTCACTTAAATACTTTGTTAACACTTAGCGGTACACTTGACATTGGCATAAGAATGTTAACCAGTGAGATTTCTTACTTGATATTCGATCTCCAATGATGCGTCTTTCTTCATTGTCTGGTAAAAGCACTCCTTTCGACCAGCGGGTAAAGTAAATGTGAAGTCGCTGTCTAGAGACTGGGAAAATCGGGCCAAAACTAAACACCGTTCAGTGAGAGCAAAACATACAGAAAAGATAAATAAAATCAATTTGACCACGTCCATTGTCAATAGTGACTGTCTACCCCAAATTCGGATAAAGTAAAACCAACAATTTTGACTTGTTTGTCACTTGAACGTTGCTATCACGAAACGTTGGCCAAAAACTTCTGTACTTCTGTACTTGTGCACTGCATTGCTCTCTCGCCAATTGAGCTAATGGGCTGCGAGGACCCCGCCGGTACAAAACGTAAAACCAATATGATATCCAATATTGTACAACTTTTACATCGATTATTTTAGCTTTAAGATTACGGTATATCGTGGTTTAGTATGGTAAATGTTTGATGAGAGATATACTAATAAGGGGCAATTTGTTTTTTTTTACAATAATCTCACGCTGGGAAATGTAGTTTATTTTTTACACAGACCAATGTGCGCGTGGAGCAGAGTGGTTTTATCCATTATTATCTGTAAAGAATTAGTATGTTAAAATTATCATGCTCGTGTATAATTAATAGATTCCCGTATAATTTTGAAGCTGTCCAAATCATATAAGCCACGTGACTCATCATTTCAATTAAATAAGTGCAGGACACTATAGGATACTGTGTGTAAAGTGTAGGTGGGTGAGAAGATAACAATGTGACACTATGAGAGCTGTATGAAGAGGAGTAGATACTGTACGATCGAATGAAAGCCACTCTGCGGTCAGGTACAGGAAGGAACATGAGCTCTCGGGAGTTTTAAACCAAAACAATGTTTTTGGAACACTGGTGTCCAACAGAGGTAATTCCAGACACAAATCGAGGAGTGTCCCTAAGGACCACACTCGTACAGTCTATTTATTAGTCTATTCCTCCTTCCCGTTATTGTTATTTACTAATGCAACACTAGGTGTTGCATTAATAATTCTCCATACAAAGTATCTTCATCGTTTCTTCAATAGTATAGTTGAAAAGTACACAGTGTAACAACGTGGAGGTCCAATATTGCCCAAGTTCCCTGTACAACTGTACAGTATTTTATGTCCACGTTTGTCATCAGTCCTTTATGCAATAACGTCTTGATATTGCAGGGTTCAGTAATTTGCTTATCAAGTTAGGTGACGCGTCCGATTCCAACACGTCATCTCAGGCGGAGGCGGGGCTTTATTAAGTACGTCAGGTTTTCTTTCTGCTACGTCTTTATTGTGATTGGTGGACAAATCACAGGTTGAACTGTATTGGTCGGTCGAATAGCAGTTGTTGCACTTACCACAAGCTAGCCGTCCGTCAACAGCAGAAACGACCAAGCAAGGAAAGGGGTGGCGTGTGCTCCTTTACACAATGACAATTAGCACACCTCAAATTTAGTTTTTGGGCTACACATGTTTGTCGTTTGTGAATGTGTAGTTTATATTACCCACCAGCTGGTAAAAGCTTGTGTTCGATAGCTCTATATACACAAGACATAAGACAAATCACCCAAAAGCGAGGATGTTGGTCCCCGCGGGAAGATAATGAAGAGGTTGCGCGTTTTGTTGGTGTCCCTCATTGTAGCTCTCCTGTGCTGGTAAGCATAGCAGCTTAATCTCTATTTATGTTGTTTTATTACATTATTGGCAGACCAATGACAATTATAGAAATAACTGTTGCATAAAATATATAGTTAATTATCATATTGCCTGTCTACCATTTTCTTATCTTTTGCCACATATCAGCGAGTGTTCAGTTTTCAAAATGTCATGCATCATCATCGCTGCTGCTAACATAATGTGGGGAGAGATGCTAAATTTGCTTTAGGAATATCCTGATTTAATTATTTATGTTAATATAAATGTTAAAATTATGTGTTTTGCTGGCTGCTGGAAGGATTATAGCTTTGATATGCGGGCATCGGATACTTGGTAGCCAGATGTAACAACTTAATAGCGCTAGCAAACAAAATAGTGAACAAGGTATTTGATGGTGAACGTTACTTGTCTTATTATGTTTGTAGTGTTATGTAATAAAGGTAGAGTATATTTTCACTGCATTGTTTAAAGTAGCCTAGATGTTTTCCAATACTAAGGTGGAGGTACAATTTCTGCCAAAATGGGAACATAGTCTTACTAACACATCTCTATTTTACAGTTAGTATGTTCATGGCAACAAAGAAGGATCTAGGGTTCTTTAAAACTAGTAGGCTACACTGTGTCAGCCTCTGTAGTATTGTAGTTTCTCATCCAGGTGACAGCTGGTACTAGCTTAACTCGAGCCATACATTTGTTTGTCTCCAAGAGGTACTGACGCAGGCACCCATACTTTGTTACTGGAGAGGGGATAAACGGGCCAGCATGCTCTAGATTGTTGACTCATTAACAGACTTTCATACACTAATTTGATCCGCAAAGGAAAACTGGGATGTAACAACAGCTGCCCTTGTTGCATATCTCACTGTGCTCTCCTAATAGTTTCTTCAAATAAAGGCCTAGGCCTACTGGCCTACTTTTATTGTGTAATATTGTAAATTATGACAGGTTTGGGAGCTGGCTCAGTTAGTTGTTGCATAGGAATTGCTGTTAACTGGTCTTTTTCTGTTGCTCTTTGTACTGAATAGCACTGTTCTATTCTGCTTGCTCACAATGTCTCAAGCAGATATTGGTCCCTCTGCATTATTGATGATTACTATATTTATATAATGTCAATAACTGAAACTTACTCTGGTGCAGAATCCGATGTATAACATTTAAATAAATAAAAAGCTAGCTGCCATAAATTGCAATTTAGGCATTTAGATACTTGATCAAATTACAAATCTGTGTTAGTTGGTCATTACTTGTTTACAAATTGCTTCTATACCCCATGTGTTCACTCTGGATTCTGTTTTTTTTTTTCTTTTTTTTTTTTTCTCGGAACTTGTTTCTACAATTTGCCTTTTCTTTAGTAGCCTTTCTTTCAAAGTAGACATATTTCCTAATTAAGTAGAAGAGAGGACTTGCTGTGCCTGTATCAGAAGGCCCTGTGCTATTTCCATGGCAAAAAACTGCCAGTATATTTGACTAAAGATGAGTATAGCCCATTAATACAAAGCTTTGAAAATTAGATCAGCAAAAAACGTTTTTTAAAAGTTTTTATCACCACATTCTTATGGTTGAGAGAATGCTTAAATATGCTCCACGGTACACTGGTTTCTTATTATCAAAATTTTTCAGTAACAGAACCCCTGGATCTGTTTTGGTTTCAGCTTGAGTTCATGTTAGGGTACCATTTTAGTATCCCAAACACCATCCACACTCTTGCAAAAGCATAACCTCCTCAGCAGGGCACTATTTGTAATGGTTAAACGCATACAAATCGAGAATACTGGAGAATTGTATCGTGTTTGTCAACTAGCAAGCGTCATAAATTACCTGCATTTCAGAGCAAAGGCGGGGATTAAGCATGTCCAGAGGAGCAATATGACAGGCCTTTTGTGTCTTGTTTGTTTGCCTGAACAAGGTTGAGGACGGAAGAGGAAATACAAATTTAGACTAACTCAAGTTGATTTCAAAACTGTCCCATTTCCATATTTAATCAACCAGACTTTATTTACATAGCATATGTCATACAAAGAGAAACCTGATGTAATTTATTTCACTGTTTATCTCTGAGAGGATTACAAGCTTGCTTGCTTGCACGTTTCCACTTTCACTTAGACCATCTAATGACCATGCAGAAACACGCGCAGACTTGATTACTAATGCAAAACCCTTTTAGCATGCTGCTATCAGTTTGTCACTCTTCCTTGCCAACTCCTTCACACGTCCCAGAAGGAATTGAGAATCCAACCACCGCAATGCACAAAGGCCATTGGGAATTTTTGTATAGCAGGGGCCTGCTGGCGTGGGACTGTGGGGCTTGGCTTTGTCACCATAATTCTCCTGGCAATGTGAGAAGTGTGTTTAAGTTACCTTGGTAACTCTGCCTGTGCGCTGAGCTAGCATGTTAGTCCTTCATTTTGCTGATCACAGAGCCTAATGCGACTGTGTCCTTAACAGTAAATGGAGAAAAAAATAATAATCTAATGTCAACCTCTCCATGTCATATTTATTTATTTATTTATTTTTTTTTTTTTTAAAAGCCTTGTGCTGTCTGTTATGATTTCTACCTGCTTTCTTATGTTTTTATTGTTATGAATGTCATGTTTTTTCTCTGTAGGTTACAATAAGACTGTTTAAATAGCTATCAAGATACCTTTATCTGCTTTACACTGCACAGGGGGGCACCCTACAATAGTTTGTTTGTAGGTTATATTTCATTGGTACCTGACAGGCACCTTTGTATACGCCCTTGGTGGGAAAAACGGCATCAGTGCGGGAAGTGGGCATGTGTGAATATTTACAATACCTGACGGCACAGCTTTCCACTTTCCAGCCAGCCCTACACTCACCCTGTGATCTTTCTAAAATGTTTCCAACTTCAGACTGTAGAAAACCTCTCTGTGACAGTTTGAACCATTTAATTGAGAACGGTGCGTTTGGACTCGTGGAATCATCCTCTCATTATGCCTTCTTAGTGTCCTACTAACCATTTCATCAGTGTTTCTATGTTAACAGTTAAAGTAGGAATTGGGTTTTATGATTCTTTATTGTTTTTATTCCTGTTTTTTGTGCCATGTGTGCTGATACTGCATATGGAGACTGATTCAGGTTATTTACAGTACTCACTTTTCCTAGCTCCTGCATTGGAGGTGATCTATATGACCTTTTTTCTATCTCCCAGTCCCTATGTTTACCTCACTTGCAACCATAGCTGTTAAGCATAAGCAATCCTTATTGTGAGAGTTTTTTTTTCTTTGTTTTTTTTCTTTTTCTTTGTTTGCTGGAAAATATTCTTGATTCTTTTTCTTTTTTCTCTTTCTTTCTTCTTATAGGCAACAAGAGTACACACTGTTAGGTGAAATAGCCTACAGCAGTGTAGTAGGCGTAGGGCCCCTAGTTAAACAGACTCTTTGTCCTGCCCACGTCCTAGAAGTTGCCATTTTGCAGTGAAGGTGTTGCATAAAATCCTTCCTATGCTGCTTGTGTGCAGAGGTGGGCTGGCGGCCCACCCGTTGTACTTGTTTAGTTTCCAACTCGTAGACGCTGGTGTCTAGCTCTACTGGACACTGGAAGGTCCTGGTCAAGAGTGGCAAATGGAGAGAAAAGTTAAGGCCTGAAAAATTTACTTAAGCATTTAACACAAGCTCAATCCATTCCAGGCATCAAGCTTTTATGGTTCTCTGCTCTGTTATGCCATAGTACACACAATTTCGCAGCTCCTACTCTTTTTGTCAGTAGAGCCTCCAGGTTGGCTTGTCTAAGGGGCATGCTTGAGTTCAGGTAGATCTATGGTATGTCACCATGAACTTGTCCTGTACTCAGTGCTTTTATGGCATGATGCTGTCACATTCTGATGTCACTCCTTACCAGGGTGTGGCTGTGGCAGTCGGTGGGTTGCCATCGAGGTCTCAAAACACATTGTCCATTACATGCTGCTGTATATTTGATGTAGTCACCATTTTTAATTTTTGATGAATATAATGGGTTCTTTCTTACGTAGTTGTCAGCTACTGTAGGACTTGCACAAAGTACTTAGCATTTAGCTAACCAGACACCTCCTATAACCACTCCTGTATCTGCAATATGTAGTCCTATATAAACATCATTCCAAAATATGAAAGTAGTTTTATCTCTGTTACTGGGTACGTGCCTGGCCTACCAATCGCTGGGAAGTCTTTCTGTTGTATTTTTGTTATTGTTGAAGTTTGGCTCGGCACTCCAGGCTGGCTGTGTTGTGGTTTAATCCAAGGAGACAGCGCTGGACTGGCATGCTGAAGCTCTCTATTCTTCCTGCCCACTGGCCATGGAAACGGTTGAGCCTCTTGCCCGCCGCACTTCCTGGTCTGCCAGACAGGCTGAAACCACTCAGACACCAACTGAGGATAGGCAATGTTGGCAGGACAGATCACAGCATAGCCAAAGCGATATGACATGGGCAGGCTAGGAAAGGTGAGAATATGCTAAATACTAAACTGCGATTTACTATTTTCCCTGGCAAATTCAGTTAATTATCTATACATTTTTTGTATGTGCAATTGACAGTGAACCCTGCCAGGCTATTCATAAAAATAAAAAAACCCAGATGAAAGGATGTGGTTGTCTTTAGTAAGCTCCACAACACCATAGAATTGCAATGTAGGTATCGTCACTTCCACTGGCCTACATGGGTCTACTTTCAAGATCCTGGTCTGATGAGTTTACTGTACAGTTGGTGAGGGTTAAAAGCCTGATGCAAATGGACAGCAGTCAGTGGTTAGATGCTGAATAATGTAGTGCACTACCACTACGTGGTTGAGTAGTATTGTAAGGGTGGCGATTGTTACTGCAGATTTTATAGGTAGAAAATTTATTGTCTGTGTTTAAGAGTGAGGAGGTATTCAATGTGTTGATTGATTTTGACTATTTGACTTCTAATTTTGTTTGTTTACAGACAGTATCTTTTGTGTAAACATAGTAAATAGTCTATTCAAATAGTGTGTCTGAAATGCATGCCTTAAGAAGTCTATAGACAAAAGTTACTTATATGTTGGTTGTGAATGGGCTCAGCCAGGGCTTAATTTGTAAATCAGAAGGTGCCGAATTGCGAAGTGCATATGAGAACACGGTGCTGAAAACCTGCATGTACACAAATTACCTCTTGCGTGGTGGATCTTACATGCTTTGCATGATATAAATGTAATGGCAAAAAGTATGTATTGTTTATTTATGGAAAACATGAACTACCCACATGCTTAACTGTGGAATTACCGCATTTGCAGTCAGCAGTTATTTCTCAACAGCTCTAACACACGACTAGAAGAGCACTCGGGGAGCTTTCTAAAATAAAAGCAGGTACCGGAACGCAACCAGTCAAAAACAGAGAGGTTCTGGAACGCATTCTGGCTGGATCCAGCTCAAATTAAGCCCTGGTCTCAGCTCTTGCAGAGAGAGGCTCCATTACTTCTGTTTTCTTTCCTCCCCTCCCCCATTGCCTCCCTCTGGCTGTTTATATCTCTTTCCCCCTCTGAATCTTGTACATTATCTTGTCTGTGTGTCCGAGCTGTTTTCTCTATCTTCTCTTTCTTGTCGGTCGACAGATTGAGTGTTACGTCTTGATTTTGTCTTGTTTTTCTGTGAGGATCTTAGTGCGGTGTCTGTGTGTCTGTGTGTGTGGAGGGGGGGCTTTGTCTATAGGCGATGCAGGAGGCATGCTGCTTCTGAACATTGTGTACTATAGCTAAACGGGGCACGTTTGAAGGAAGCTTGCATGCAAAGACATGGCTGGGCCACTCCATGTGCTTTCTTGTGAATAGAAAAGCCATATTGTCTTGTTGTCTCACAGACCTAAACAGTTATGTTTCAATCCTTTTGTTAGGAAAGGGCAATACAATCACACTGGTCCTAAATACCGTCATTCAATTATAAAGTAAAAATGAGTTAATAGTAAATAGCCTCCTGTACGGTTTAAGCCATACACACCGAGTGATGATGTGTAGTAGCCCAATAGCTGTGCATTACTGATGATCATAGTGTATATGTTCATTTATTCTGGTATAAAGATCATTGTTTTCTTTGCAACTTGTGACATAATATGGTATGTACACAAAAATGCTATAGTCTCACAGCTCTTTAGCAGTTAGTATACCATGTGCCAGGCCAGGGAAGATGTTAATGTTTTATGAGTTTTGGTTCCCCACTATGCCTGCTGACACAAGCATACTGATTAGAAATGTGCACACATGTGGCATCCACGCCCCTCCACAACAGCCGCGTATACACTGGACAACTGGCTTTACCTGTCTGATCTCATTAGCTCACATGGCTGCAGCTTTTTTGTCCCATCTCACTCTGAGGTGGTGTTGTGAGTTCCCTGGTGACTTTGATTCCTGTCTGACTGCGACTGCTTCTACTCTTCCCAGTATTGCAGCTTGCATAAACTGTAGGTCCCAAACTCTGTCTACAGTGTGTTTGGGTTTGTATGAGAGAAGGGATTTAGGAATGATTTCACTATGTTGTATAACCAGCTACCAGAATATAACAAACCACACAAAAAGTAGCAATGTACATATTAACCCCTCTGTCAGGAATGAACACCATTAATTAATATGATATAGTTGGCATCACCGAGTAAGTAATGGGTTAGTCAATAAATAATTCCTGCATTAATCTATTGAAGGACTTCCCATGTGGGTGGCGTTTCAAACAACCCCCAAACCTTCCATCTGGCTTGTTTACTAAGTAAACACAACTATTACTGGCCAAACCAACCTGTATGCATGTAGTTTCCAAGTTTTCAAGTTGTATTTGTCAGATACAGACAGAGCAGCAGAAATGGCTGGTAATGAAATGCTTGGTCATAGCGCACACACGACTCTGCAGACACTAGAATCAACTAAAATTATACATGGTGATTTAAAAAAAAAAAAAAATAGTAGTAAAAAGAATAAAATGGAATGTCAATGTATACAATATATGTGTTATCAATTTATATATAATGGAATATAATATATCCAAGAAACATGTGAAATGTAGACTTTCCTCAGGTAATTACCTTAGCTTTGACTATTGATCTCTTCACTTAACACTTATAAATATGTATGTGGTAGGCTACCATTATGTCTCAAATTTGAGCTGTTTTCATCGGAACTGAGAGAAGGATATGAAAATGAAACATCTGGCCTACTTGATTTAGTCTATTCTCATTTCATTACTAAATGATCTTTGTATGAGCATGGTGCCAGCCTTGCTCAAGGTAGCCCCACATACGGCAAGGGATGTCCTGTTTAGCTCACGAATAGAGTGGAAATGTCTCAATTTAAAAAAATAAAAATAAACAACATTTGGGAAATCTCTTAATTACACCACCAATATGGGTATTTACTAAAGATTGCTGTCTGCCCAACCAGGAAATGCCCTCATCTGTGTGTGTGAAGTTGTAACACTTGGTTAATGTTCAAGAAATATATAAACATTTATTTTCAGCAAATCTGTTAATTACACCAACATTGTGCTTTTGAAACAATTTGTGCATGTTTTGTTTATAAAGATCGCTAATCCTAAAGCACACTGGCATATAATCTCTTGTATACAGAATTAGCCGGGACACCCACGAGGTGTTGAGATGCTACCAAATTGCGTGGCTTTGCCTAACGTGGAGGAGCGCTCGGGCTATTTTGGGCCTTTTATGGGTGCTTTCACACCTACCTTGTCCGAACTAAAATAGCAGGTGTGAAAGGTGCCTCCGACCACCATCCGGATAAAAATTTGGTTGAGAAGTGCGGCTCAAACTGAACCATGGTTCGTTTGCAGTTTTTGGATAGTTCCGACTTTCTGACCAATTACAGGAAGTTGAAGCAGGCTATTGTCACCCATTAAACGATAGAAGAAGAAACGGAGCTTGGAATAGAAGTAATAATTAGCCGCAGTAGCACATTGGGAGAGGAGGAGACTAAATAATTAATTGTAATTTGGTCTGAAGAAATCAAGTCAACAAAATTAAGCTGTTAATTCATTTATATTCATTCAAACGGGAAAGTCTACCTGCCAAATTGACAACACACCGACGTCAGACGCACGCCCGTCTACAAACCAATCAATGTCAAGGATGCAGCCCACGTAGGTGATAACGACAGGACTTGGGTATGTCATGGAATGTTCTTTAGTGTGCTCGCAAAATTGCAATGTGAAACCAAAACTGTAACTAACTGGATCAAATGTATATTGTGTAATAAAAACACGAACCTTGGACCAGGTGTGAAAACGCCCTAAGTGTGTGCCTTGTGCAAATTAATGTTTGTCTATTATTATTATTATTATTATTATTATTATTATATTAATTAATATTATAATGTAAACACCCTCATGGACTACCTCTGTTTCCATTGAGGCCCTAGGGTTCGGGGAGATCTTGCGCATTAGCTTTTTGACTCTGTGTCCACAGCTCTTTGCTTTAAGAATTGGTCCTTGATATGCGCTTGTGTTGGGGCTGCACGATTATGGCCAAAATGATGATCACAATTATTTTGATCAATATTGAAATCAGGATTATTCAAAGATTTTAAGGACAAAATATTTGTATTGCACATTCACATTTAAATAAACAGACCACTGCTTTCACTTCCATGTTGTGCTACATTTACAAATCTTTGCATCAAAATATGACCTTAAAGTGCATCATCTCCTATAATTGTACCCAAAATAAAAATAACGAACTAAAAATAAATGGCATAATCACTTTTATAGATGTCTGAGTTGACGCTGGCCAAGGATGGTGAGGTAATGTGAGCGCTTAATTTAATATGCAGCAGAGTTTTCTATGAGCGGAGCACGGATTTATTGTCAAGATTGTAGTCGATAATGTTCATTTAATTGTGGGAAGCCAAAATTGTGATCGAGATAAATATTCGATTAATTGTGCAGCCCTAGTGTCTGTCGCATGAAAATGAATCCGATATTACTGAAAGCTTACCTTTTGCCATGCTGCATGTCTTTGATGGTCCAGGATAGCTCCCGGGTAGAGGTGTGTCTGTGTTGATTCACACTGCTGAGCCAATGGAGGCTTTAATGTAAACTCTATGAAGTTAGCTGTGTGCGTCAGTTGGTGTTGCGAAATATTGATCCTGAAGGACAGGAAACAAACATGTTTGTGCGAATCTCCTAAAATTATAACTCATGATTTATTTTTTATTTCTGACTAGGGTCTTCTGGCTGTGACACAGCAAAGTCGTAAAAATAGTGTCTTCCTGTTGGTTGTTACAAGGCACCATGCCAGTGTGTGTATGTCTGAGGCATTCCCTTCCTCTCCACAGTTGATACGTTGCCAATAAACATGCTAACATCAAGATGTTGGTGTATAGCCTGCAATTTAAAGTACACAATGTTTTAACTGATTGAGCTGCTCTGGTGCATGGCTACAAACATATCTATAAATTAGTGTGTGTGTGTGTGTGTGTGCGCGCGCATCTCTAATCGTCATGAGGACTTGATGTCATGCTGCTGAGTGATGGCATGAAAAGTGAAACATGGTTCCGGTTTTCAATGCTTGGCATCTCGGGGGTGGGGGTGTGTGTGGTGTGTGTGTGTGTGTGTGTGTCAGTGTGTGCTTAAAGCGACAGTCCTATGCTCTGTCTTACTAGACCCCTAGAACCAGCTAGCAGTCAATTGACCCTTTGCTCCCACTTAGTCCCACTTAGTTACTGTTGCTACGCCTGTCAAGCTTTCGCACCCGGCCTGTCAATATGGCGTTTTCAACTATATCGGGGGGAGATATTCCAAAGTAAATAATGGCAAATAATAGTTCTGCTGTTAGAGTTTGGTAGGTCAAGCAAGTCTTGTCTTTTTTTTTTTCTTTTTTTTCTTTCTATGCCTGCAAGCCTGCATGTGCGCCTGCCTGCGTGTCTTCCAGAGAACACTGACTAGTTCAGCCCCTGTGTCTGGGAGAGAGGATGCACTGAGTGAGATTACAGAGGATCAGCAGGCTTTAGAACAAACTGCTGCTCTATATTATTCTATGCTTCTACAGTGAGGGGAAATGAGAACACAAATACATAGTCCATTAAGAGCCTCAGCTTTCAGGCTGTCCTTCTCCACCTCCTCCCTAGCTCAGTGACAATACGTTTGGATTCCGGTTGGGATGGCGCTCTGCCCTACTTTAATAGGTGGGCCCTGGTATCTCACTCCCCTGCCCACGTGGCTCCTGGATCATCTTTAACGTCGCCCTGCCTCTGTTTTTTTTTTTTTGCTGTTCTAAGGAAGGCAAACAACTTTGGCTAGCTTGCAGGGTTTATGCCCTGGGACAGGGTTTCAATAGAGACAGCTGGTTGTATTGGCCTCTAGATCGGTTTATGTGTATGTTTGTCTTCTAAGCATGTGATTATGATTTGGTGACTTAATGGCTCGCTTGGAAGCGAAGAACATAAAGCAATTATTTTCTTTCTCGACTTCTTTCATTGTGAATGCAGGGTGACTTTTTGGTCTCTTTCATTTCCTCTTTCACTTTCTTTTGAGTTTTCCATTCCATCAAACATCAGGAGAGTTAATAATAACACGCATCATGCGACTTGAGTATGTTTTATTCTAATTGTACTTGCTGTAACCCGCTGCTAAATGACCACATTTTTGGCACTTGACACACTTCTACGTAATGTGTCGTGTCTCCTCCTTGCTATGGTTCTATATTGTTTTTTTTTTCTGTCCCATCATGTCAGAACATGGGTGTCGCTAGCATTGGCTAATGAGCTTACAGTTGAGCCAATAGAGGCAGCCACACTGTGCTGTGACCACGACCCACACTATAGTTAGCACATGGTTCATTTTAACACACTCAATTAAGGACAGTGAGGTCTTTGACATCCAATGACATGCTGTTTATCAGCAAAGGGCTTTTTGTGCTTCCTTGTATAGTGGTACAGGGATATGTTTGGGGATTTAGGCCAGGAGGGATAAAAGGTAGGAATTGCCACACATCTTGCAACTGATCTGTCCTGCCAGAGGTAAGGAAGGACACCTATCCATCCCTTTGGCAACAAGGCATTTCAATGCTGTGACCCAGGAGAGTGGTAGATATGTTCTGCACAGTGAATAAACGGCAAATGCAAACCAATCCGAGGAAACAAGAGTTAGTAGAAGGTGGTGTGATATGTTGGCCTCCTCCTGTAACCAGTCTTATCTCTCAGCCTGGCAGGGCTGTTGGGAGAAACAGAGCTACATTATTGTTGTTAATAACCGGAAGTCTTGCTCTCGGACGAAGCTACAGACACTCTCACACACCTGTGTGCCCTCACTGCCAGTACCGCTGATGTTTGCAGAAACCTTTTTGTGTCACTGGGCAAACATCCTGCCAGTGGAATGAGATCAGACTCGAGTTGGCGTTCAGGATGGCTGCTGCTGATAATATTTGCCTCGCCACAAGCAGATTAATCCTCATCATAGTCATCTCGCCTGCTCTGTCTGGTCTTTGTGGCTCCATTGCCAGCCAGGACCTTGGTAGATTACAGTGCTGTTGATACTGTGGCCCCAAACCGAGAAGGAAACATCAGCATTATTTCAGCAGGATGGCATAGTAGAGATGCTGTCATTGAATGCCCATCATGACCCCCCACCTCGACCAATACTTCTGAGCTTGTTCTCTACTCCTACCTCATTGTAGAAATTGGCATGTGAAAACAATTAGTGATCAATAGGTTATCATATCAAAAAAAGATGAGGGAGGTAGGAAGACTTCCTGTAAATCACAAGTGGGACAGGAAGCAGGGGTAGATGTGCCGAGGGAGGAAGAGTGTATTTGCAGACTGCTGAGTCAGAAGCCTCAGGCTCTTCCTTCCCTCATAGGCCAGCAGTGACCTACTGTTGGAATGTAGCTTACATGACACACGCGCTCCCTTTTAATGTTGTTTTCTCTTCTGCCTACAGGCTAGCCTGACAGGCTAATTATCCGTCCACACTGTCTGTCTGTCCAGCTATCATCAGTGCTTCTCTCACTTGCCATTTAGTGTTACATAACCACCAGTATGTAGGCCACATTCTGCCCTCCCAGCAGCTATTCTTTTGGAACTGGCTTACTTTTTTCCCTACTTCCATCTCAGTTTTTTTATATCTCTTTTCTTTGTCTGTAGAAGGAATGTCAACACTAGGCTCTTTCTTCACTGGCTAAAGCGGGGTAGAGTTGTATCAGGCCAACCACAAAGCAGTTACAGTACAGTATAGTTTCAGTACTTTTCTACCCATTAGCACACTTCTTGCAGTTTAAGATTCAATACATAGTTATAGACATATGTAAACAAGCAGTCATTTAAAAAAAAAAAAAGTATACAATACATGTATATCATTGCTCTAAAGTGTATTGTAATATTTCAATATAATTTACAAGCTTAGTTTAAAAATCTAATAAAACAAATGATAGTGGAAGGCTATTCAGACTCTTGGCTTCCTTTTTTGTAATAAAATATCAATAATGTTCAGTCTCTGCGTTGGTACATGTTGAAATGTCTCATGGACTAGAGAGGTGAGGTGCAATAAAAACATTCTGAGATTGTAGAAGGCAGTCGAGGGATGCGTGTGTTACTGGGTCAGTTACTTGGCACTGTGGTCACTGTTTCACAAGCGGCTTGAGTTTCACTGCACTTAACTACCACTTACATCAAGCAAGCCACCTGTAATGGTATGCACGTTCCTCAACATTAAACACTATGGCTCTGTGGTCGTATATCATGTCTCTTTTGCTCAATCAAATTCACTGACAAAAGGTATTTTACAAAGGGAATAATGGCTAAAATAAGAATATGGAAGTTGATATGGACAGCACATTTGTTACGTTTAATAATTTATCTTGAATACCCAAATATCAAAATGTGTTACACTGATGTGCCATCAGTTGATATCAATTGTAAAACTTTGGTACCTGGCTTAAAATCCATCATTTAACCACTATAAAAGCTGATGAGACAGGATATTCATGTGGGAATCGTTGCTGTGCATTGGACATCAATCATTGACTTGCTTCATAACCTCTGCATGTACTCCCATTCTTTTACTTGTTTAGGCTGCATGGCATTTTAAAATGCTACACAGTTCATAGCTATAGTTCTAAGTTTAGCACCGGGCTGTATTAGCCCACAGTTCATATTTACGGCCCCAGTATCTCTACTCTTGCTTCTCCGGTTTCTTTCAGCAGCTATATTTCCCTGCCATGCCCAAATGTGGACTTTCCACTGTATATTATAAAGTGTTGACATATATATACTACATAGGCCTGGGACATATCACCATTGGTACATCAGCAAGGATGGGGCAAGTGCCTCAAAGATGAGACGGGTTGTTAACGTCTCACACAAACGGGCCCTGTTGGGTGGAGGTTGTGAAATTTAAGGCAAACTATAAATGTCAATGACGGACCACAAAGAGTCCAGGCACTGTAAGACATTCTAGTAAGTAACATGGTCAGTTGACCTAAAGTAGCTCCTATGGCTAGGTTAGTAGTAGGCAGGTATGCCACGTGGCAGATGCCTGTCACCTTTTTATATCACGATTTAATCTCAGATGTCAGTAAATGGATAACGGATGGAGAGGGCTGCTTGGTGTCAGTCCCCCAGGCTGACAGGGTGTTAACATGTCCATGTGTCCTTCTCTCTCCTGATGGGTGGTGGTGAGGGGTGGGGGGGTGATTAGCGCAGCACTACAGTTCAGAAGCACATGGCGTCTGCCGAAGAGGGCCTGTGTCTTTGTTCAGGTCAACTATCTACACCAGCTGTTGTTTCCCTACCTGGCTTTTTGCATGTAGTGTTGCAGCATTGCATGCAGTAGTCCATTAGTGTGTTTTTATTTTTAACAAGCAACGTAAGGGAGCGCAAATGAGAGCGTAGTGTTTGGTAGGAATGATGCCTGCTCTTTGACATTATGAGCCTATGGGGGGGGGGGGGGGGGGGGGGGGGGGGGGGGGGGGGGGGGGGGGGGGGGGGGGGGGGGGGGGGGGGGGGGG
>JAOEHI010000019.1:218135-231573 GCA_025447815.1 Percopsis transmontana | reverse complement strand
CTCTCTCTCTCTCTCTCTCTCTCTCTCTCTCTCTTCCCCCCCCCCCCACACACACTTCTTTCTCTGACAAAAACAAGTAAATAATGCAATAGGGTGTTGTTGCATGATTAAAGACATTTCACATGGTATACTTTATCTTGTCTGTTTCCAGGCCTTCAACCCCGACAATGAGTACCATTTTAAGAACCGCATGAAGTCCTGCCAAAGGAACTGGGCTGAGGTCTTTGGAGAGGAGGCTCACATGTTCGCCGTATCCCCTAGCAATACCTATCAGAAAGTAAGACGGGCACCGTTCAGAATGTCTCCCCCTCTGCTGGTACTGAACAAAAGATTGATTCGCTTGTGTGCGCGCGTGTGTGTGTGTGTGTGTTGATGAGCACATTTAGGCATGTAAAGCGGTGCCTTTTTAAGAAATGTATTTGTATATACAGTTCCATGTATGCCTTTGTTTACGTCTCATTGGCAGGTTAGGAGAGCAGACCTTTTCAAGTTCTGCCTCTGTAGTGTTGTGTAACTGAACCATAGGAATTCTGCATGTGGGACTGACATGCAGCAGCTGTTGGGAAATCTGTTTGTGTGCGCGTGTGTGTGTATGTAGTAATATTTAATATCTTTTTTTATTGTGCAAAGTTGATTTTAGATTTACAGAAAATGTCACTTTGTTTCAGGAGCCTCATGGTTGGCTTGTTGACCTCGTGAATCGAGTAAGTCATGAATGAGCACTGACCCAGATTAATCTTTGTGTAGAAATAAATATACCCGAAAAATAGCCCTCACTGTTTGATACTTCTCACTCTCTGTTTTTCTATCAAGTTTGGGGAGATGGGAGGATTCACTGCCATCCAGACGAAGCTGAACGCAGAGGAAATAGAGATTGCGGTAAGAGTGTTCCCCTTCCCCACTTGCTCCCCGTTATCCGTGCCAACCTCCCCACAGCTTCTTCTCCAAATGCAAATGGGGGCTGCTGACATGGTTACACTTGGGAAGGTGAAAGTGAGACAGCCGGACAGATACTAATATAGGCTATAGGTCATTGTGCACAGAGGGTGAATATCGTCTGATTCTTTTTCCTGCCTTCTTACACTCGGACACTCTCTCACACCCCTGCTGTGTTGAGTTCTGAGGCGCCCTTGTACTGATGCTGCCTTTGGGGGAACCTGGTCCGGAACCGGCGCGTTGCCATTGATCGACTGTGCACACACAAGCTATTAGCATGTTAATACGGCAGGGATCAGACGTGGACTGCCGGTCC
Organism: Percopsis transmontana; assembly: GCA_025447815.1. NCBI lineage: Eukaryota > Metazoa > Chordata > Actinopteri > Percopsiformes > Percopsidae > Percopsis > Percopsis transmontana. Next base: position 230,321 of record JAOEHI010000019.1, on the reverse strand, counting down.
ACACTCCTAGCGGCAGTAGGAGTTCACACTGGCAAAGCCAGGAGAGGTTGAAAGTGAAAGGAGCCTACATGAAGAGGAGGAGTGCTTCCTCTTTTACGGGCTCCCCGGGCTGGCCAGTCGATGTTTCTGCTTTGAACAGGAAGTTAAATGCATTGAGGAAATTCACCTAGTGAATAAGGGCGCTTGGGGGTGGAGGCGGGGGTGTAAGCAAAGCGGCAGGAGGGAGGGAGGGAGGAACACGAGAGCCATTCATTAAACTATCCTGATTTGGCACTGAATGACAAATGACAGCTGGGTTCCGCTGTCGGAAATTCGCCCACACTCACAAGTGAGGGTTTCTCCCTGACACGCACTTGCACCAATGCAGTCGTTAATAGATCTCTGGCCTACAGTAGACACTTTGACATAATAGGGTACTATTGTAGACTACTTCACCTAATTCGTTCACCACACTGTGTGATTTTGACGGTCTTTTACGTTTTTATTATGTCACACATAGTATTTTAGGAAGTCAAATCTTGATTATTAGCCTTGTCAGACTGTGACAGTTGATGCCGCTCTACTGTCATATTCGGGTAAATTATTAAACACTTGCCTTCGTATTTATGCAATAAATCCTCAAGGCTTTCAACAGCTGGCTCCTGCTATGCTCCTATTGGTCATTCACTTGGATTACATCATTGCACCAGGCACACTGCAAGATTAAGGAGAGCCAAAGACCCTGTAATACTGAACCCCTCAAGACAGTTTTAGTCTGAAACATTGCTTAGTGGTTATATCAATACACCGCAGATGTGGCAAGCTTGAGGTTTGAGTGTTCTACACACAGTACATGCTAGTATATAATTCTGTCTCTCTTGATGTAGTGTGTGTCTGCCCTGGTCCAGCCTCTTGGGGTGTGTGCTGAGTACCTCAACTCCAGCTTGGTACAGGTGAGCTGATCTGATGTCATCTGTACATGTGCCCCGTTACCATACCAGATAAAAACACCCTCTTGCTGACATGCACGTTATAATTCTGGGTGTCTCTTCTAGCCCATGCTGGACCCAGTCATCCATAAGATGATCACCTATGTACAGAACCTGGAGGAGAAGGATCTAAAAGACAAGGTGATCTAGTGTGGATTTTGCACTGCAAAGATAAAGATTGTCTATTTCGGTTTTCTTCTCTACCTGTGACGATTGGTCGTTTTAACATTAGTCTGTCCTTTTACCAAAATATGATGTTATTTGCTGTTAAAGATAGTTTAGATGTATTGTCTCCTAAAAAGGAATTAAATATAACCCAACTTAATAGATGTCCCTTGAAGCAGAGCAAACATCTGCATGGAAAGATCCTGAGCCCTGGTGCATCTCACCACAACGCATGTTTCTCTTCCCCCTTAGCGTCTTGTGAGCATCCCAGACCTGCTGTCGGCCATCAAGCTGCTGTGTATGAGGTTTCAGAGGGAACTCGTGACGGTGGTGGACGACTTAAGGCTGGACACGCTGCTGCGCATGCTGAAAACCCCTCACTTCTCCACCAAGATGAACTCCCTCAAAGAGGTCCGCCCTGGAGCCCCCGGACGCGTGTCTTGTGTTGCTGGTTCGTAGCGCGGGAGCTCTAACGCGAGCACTGCATCACAGATCTGTTCTTGTCTCCGTCTCAGGTGACCAAGCTTATAGAAGAGAGCACAGTGTCTAAGACGGTGAAAAATGCCATCGATACAGACAAACTGCTGGACTGGCTGGTAGAGAACTCTGTCCTGTCAATAGCGCTGGAAGGTAAGCACATCAGTAATCTAAAACCTTGGTGTCAAATCGGTGGAGCTAAGATGAGGATACTCGTCAAAATAGAAAATGTGCTTTAGACTTGAGAACTGACGGCCTCTTTTTTTTTAGGAAAGGTAAACCGGGCTTACTGTGGTCTTTACATGTGTTCACAGGAAACATTGACCAGGCCCAGTATTGTGAGAGAATAAAGGGAATCATTGAGCTCCTTGGAAGTAAACTGTCTCTTGATGAACTTACCAAGATCTGGAGAATACAGGTAAGCAAATGGCTAGGGCGTAATTACAGTGCTTTACTAATAACACAACGTGCGTGCGTGCGTGTGTGTGTGTGCGTGCTCTTGTTTATACACGCGCTAGATCAGTGTTTGCTTTCCTGCTGGATGACTTGTTCTCTTTGTGTGCCTATCAGGCGGGCCAGTCTTCGACGGTCATTGAGAACATCCACACAATCATCGCCGCCGCTGCTGTCAAGTTTAACTTTGACCAGCTCAGCCACTTATTCGTACTCATACAGAAGGTCAGCTCTCTAAAAGGGCTCAGGGGAGATATTGACCCACTGGCTTTTTAAGTGTGTGCCGTGGTTAATAATTGTGTGTGTGTGTGTGTGTGTGTTTCAGAGCTGGGAGATAGAGAGTGATCGTGTCCGACAGAAGCTGCTCAGTCTCATTGGCAGGATCGGCAGAGAAGCTCGAGCTGAAGCTACGACAGGAAAGGTCTGTCTTTCTCTTTTGGAAGGAAATCTCAATGAGTCAGTTATACAGTACCTCTTAATTAGTTGGACCTCTTTACTACCCCCCTGTCACCTACTGTGGGGGGGGGCAGGATAGTCTAGTGGTCTGGGTTTTGGACTCCCAGCCAGAAGGTCGTGGGTTCAAGCCCCAGAGTCGGCTTACCTGTAAGCATCCTTGAGCAAGATGCCTAACCCCCACCTGCTCCATGTAATAGAACAATGTAATTGTAAGTCGCTTTGGATATAAGCGTCTGCTAAATGCTGTAAATGTAAATGTAAATGTACTGTACATCTGATTCAAACATACCTTTTGTGTGTGTAGGTGCTGGAGGTTCTGTGGGAGCTGGCTCACCTTCCCACGCTGCCTACTAGCTTGGTTCAGCAGGCGTCAGAGGAACACCTGGGCATCCTGAGTGACGCGTACGCCGTCAAAGAGACTGTCAAACGCAGCTACATCATCAAATGTATCGAGGACATTAAGAAGGTGAGACGAACGCACGGCGCCTGATATGACACTTCCCTGTCGCTTTGGCGCCCACTGGGAGGTGTATCCACTGCATCTGTTAACATGGGCCTTGTGTTCCCTCTACAACACTTTTGTAGATGTGAAGGTGTGGTAAACAGGGGCAGAATAGTCTGGTCTAGGAGGTTGTCTCCCAACTGAAAGGTCTTTTGTAAAGGGTTCAATCCTTGTCCTAGCAAGTTTCATATGCCTGATCCTAAATCCTTGTGATTACTGTAAGTCACTTAATTGTTATTTATTTTTATTATTTATTCTTATTATTTAGCTGACTAAAGAGGACAGATCGTGCATGATTTTACTATATTGTTACCCAAGCCATGGTGCTCAATGTTAAAGTCTGCACAGGTCCCCCTTACTGCCACTGCTCTGACAGCTTGGTACTAAAGTTGGTTGTTCATTCTGCACGGCTGTGACTTCCGCTTGTTTTCATCCTGCCGCCTCTAAGTGTCCCCTCAGTCTATCGTGGAACGAGGAGTGCTGGGATATGGAGATGAGGTCACCCTAGGGACGTTTCATCACACAACAAGGCTCTGTCTATCAGGGGGACATTATTCATCTGTTTTTATTTGAAAGCCATAAAAAGGTCAATGTCGTCTCTCTTCCCTTCCCCTCGTCCGTCTCCCCGCCTGCTTTGTAATTTAATGCTGAGTATGCAGGAGAGCGAATGACCCTGCAGGACGCGACGTCCTGTTTTTTTTAGTTCTCACCTTATTTTATCATCTATCATTTCTCCCACTCTATGGCCTGACTACCTCACTACAGTATTAGCAGAGACAATGTATTAGCCATTGGGTCTTTATTTGTGTGCATTTGTGTGAGATATAGAGAGGTGTCTATAGCCCTATTCGGACGGGATTCATTTTACATGGGGAGGTGGGGTAATGTAATTATTACCAGAATTTCTCAGTGATTTTAGTCCCGTCCGAATGCGTCATTTCAGTCATTTTTACGAACTGCTCTCTCCCGTGTCAGTAAAGATTCCGACACCTTTTAACTTTTGTAAAACGAGCCGTAGAAATAACCTTAGGTTATAGTAATCCAGTCCAAATAGATGTGTGTAAATATTCCGTCATGTAGAAAAGGAGTTTTTCGAGGTTTTTCTGGAGGCGCTCGAGGAGGCATTTAGTTTCGGCATGCATAGCACAGATACCTCGGGTCAGTCAAGTCTGTGATAAACCTGAGGTGGTAATATACTATTGGTTCGAAATGTTTTTCAAAGCGACAGTCACCCCAAACTCCCCTCTGGTTAGCGCCATATTTGCTAGTTATGAGCAGCTCAAGCTATTCCGCACCTTTTCTGGGTGTGGCAGCAGTGTGTAAATCGAGTAACCATTCCCATCGCTGTCATTTATACCGAGATTTCTTATACCTTACAAACAAGATATAAATATTACAGATGTCCTGTGGTAAAATGACATTACTCCACCTCCCCATGTCAAATAATCCCGTCCGAATAGGGCTTATGTGTCAAAAACGCAGACCCTCCTCACCTAGTGTTGTCAAGCTTCCCATTTTGTTGGGTGTGTAAACAAAAGTGTTGATGCAAAATGTCCCTCCCCCCTCAAATGAAGCCTGTGTTTCTAGACTCAGATTCAGGAGGAGAGTAAAGGCAGCGACAGTCAAATTTCATTTCTTATGGGCTCTTGGGGCAAGAGGAAAGCCAACTCAATGTCCAAAGTAAGAGAAGCCTGTACATTTAAGAGCAGCAATTACATCCAATCAGCCTTCAATCTCATTGCTTCACAACAGCCAACCAATCTGGGAGGGACGCTTGATCACAGGGAGTTTACTGTACACGGGGTGATTACTTCTCAACTGATTTTAAAGCTGCTATCTGCAACTTTTTAGCTTAAATAAACAAAAATAAGCCAACAATTCGTAACACCTTGTTTTGTCGCATGCCGATATATACACATACAAAGTGAGAATGCTGCTTTCATTTGCTTGTTTGTGTCCATTTGTGTGTTTTGTTAAACTATAACTACATAAATGGCACAAAAGTTAAGTGTTATTCTACTACAAGGTTGTATTGTGTTACCTCACGCCATGAATGAAATGGTGATTTAATATATTTGTATCATTTACAAAATGTATTTTTTTACAAAAGAATCGCAGATAGCAGCTTTAACCTGACTGTCTGTGTGTTTATCTGCTTCCCTATCTAAGAAGGCTCTATATCTAATGATTACATGGAGGTGGCTGGTGACTGGGCTGCTTGATAAAGTTGAGCTTTGGTGGACTTTATTTGAGCTCTGATCATAGACCTGGTCAGTGCTGTAGATATCCAGATTGGCAAAGAACATGTGTTTAAATGTACAACTCAGAAATGGCAGCCAGAGCATAGATTAGAATATGAGTGCGATGTGACAGACTTTGCCGAAGTCGTTCAATCAACAGCACTGACACTCCTTTGAATTCCTCACTGGGACGAGGTAGTCAAGTGTGATATTTAACCTGATTTACAGAAGAATACTGACACAGACCACCGTTCATCTAGTTGTGGTGCAAGTGCACAGGTGATTAATGTTAGAACTATGTGTGTGTGTGTGTGTGTGTGTCGGCAGGCTTCTCAACAGAGCAGCCCTCAGGCCGTCTGGGTCGTTCCTGCTCTTCGTCAGCTTCATGAGATCACACGATCTTTCATCAAGCAGACCTATCAGAAACAAGACAAGGTAGCGTGCGTCCGACACACTCACTCACTCACTCACTCGCTCTGTACTGTCCGGTGTGACATTGCCACGGCAACCCTCCCTCTGCTCTCCCACAGAGCATCATTCAGGACCTGAAGAAGAACTTTGAGATTGTCAAACTGATCACGGGATCCCTGGTGTGCTGCCATCGCCTGGCCGTGACCGCCGCAGGAAATAATGGCCTCTCAGCCTGCACCCTGGTGGATGGGCGATACACCTACCAGGAGGTCGGTCTGCATTCTTTATATTGTTTTTATCTTTTAGTTTTACTCCAGTCCAGTGTTTCTGCTGTCTTTTTCATGGCTCATATTTGCTTCCTTTTTATTTTGTGTTTTCTATGTCTAAATAAATAATTATCTTAGCAAGGTCATTGTGAAAAGGTTATTTAGTGTATAGATGCAAACATAACCCTGGTTCTCTGAGAACCTTATACGACATATTATATACTGTAAGGTGATATACTGCGAGTATGATGATCATATTTCTTTCTGCATTTCCATTTAGTATCTGGATGGCCACCTGCGTTTTCTAGCATTCTTCCTCCAGGAGGCAAGCCTCTACCTGGTCTGGAACCGGGCCAAGGAAATCTGGGAGTGCCTGGTGTCTGGACCAGATGTCTGTGAACTGGACCGGGAGGTAACGCTATGAGCACAGTGTGGTTGGGTAAAGGGATTGGCACGTACATTTGTTCAGATGCAATCTGTTTGAAGGCCTCATTTGAGGAACTGAATCACAGCAAAATTTAGACATCGGCCATTCTCACTTTTTTTTCTGAAGACCTACACAATAAATATGATTTATTTTACGAATTGTTACAAAAACAGTTATAGCACATTTTAAAACTACCTAACGATTTTGGACATTTGATGAATGTTAAACAGAGTTGAAGTTATTGATTCAATAATCACCTTTTTGTGCAAGTGTTTACATAAAAATGTTTCCTGTACATTTATATAGTGTACCTTTTTTTAAAGAGTAATCACATCTACCCTTGGATGCGTCAACGGTCTGGATCGATTCAGGCTGAATGTTATTCATATACTGTGTGTTCTGACCAGCCACTTCATTAGGTACAACTAATGCAGTCTAATACAATAGTCCTGCAATAAATCTCCCTTCATGACTGTTATAATGGTCAGTTTATGTTGAAACCCTTTAAGAGAGGTGGCGATTCAACTGTATGATCATTTTGGAGGATGTCGTTTGTGGTGCTGTTGAATTGTATTGCGTTGTACTGACACGTGTTTCGATTATTTTGGCCACTTCATTCCAATCAGTGAGGCTAGGCTAAATAACACAAACACCTTTGTCCTTTATTCAATATAGTTTAAATGCACCACAATCTACATCCTCCAAAATGATCATAGAGGTGAATTGCCACCTCACTTATACGGTTTAATCTTAAACTGAACAATATAACAATCCTGAAAAGAGATTTATTGCAGGACTGTTGTACTGAACTGCATTCGTTTCGCTAGGTGTACCTAATGAAGTGGCTGGCAAGTGTGTGTGTGTGTGTATGTGTATGTGTGTGTGTGTGTGTGTATATATATATATATATACATACATACATACATACATACATACATACATACTTTCTTTCACAACCTCCAATCAACATGCTTCCTTCACACTAGCAGCAGGCATGTCACCTTGACATGGTGTGCTTTGTTGTGTGCAGATGTGTTTCGAGTGGTTCACTAAAGGACAACATGACCTGGAGAGTGATGTTCAGCAGCAGCTTTTCAAGGAGAAAATCCTCAAACTTGAGCCATATGAGATCACCATGAATGGTGAGGGACATTGTCACTTTAAAGTGTGGGTTAATGGGTCGCGTATAAGTTATTGGAGAAAGAAAACGGGGGCATAACAGGGATGCATTATACTGTGATAAACAGAAGTAAATGATGTAAAGCATATTTTGTGTACACATACAGGCCAGAAAGCCTTTCTGTTGTGATTGGTCAGCTTACGCCTGGATGCCTTAAAGCAGTTACTTTTCTTGTCTCTCAGGCTTCAATTTGTTCAAGACCTTCTTTGAGAATGTCAACCTGTGTGACCATCGACTGAAACGTCAGGGAACTCAGCTGGTCAGTTTATTCTTACAAACATCACAGTCCTTTTTTTATATTGTGCAATTAACAAAGTTACTCTTTGTTTAAGGATCTCTGTACTCTTTAAAGTGTGTGTAATAAATCAAGCGGCATCGTCAACAGTTGTATTTTAATAGTATGATTTTATTTTAGTGTGTGGAGCGCCTGGACTTGGCAGGGATGGATTTCATCTGGCGTATTGCCATGGAGACGCCAGATGAAGAGATAGCTAACGAGGCCATCCAGCTTATTATCACCTATAGCTACACTAACCTCAACCCCAAGATGAAGAAGGTTAGTGTCAGCGCTAAATGTGTGTTTGTTTGTTTCGTATAAATGTTTTCCTCTTCGTTTGTTTCCCACTTTGGAAGTCGTTTTTATGCGGGTAAAAGTGTTACAGTATCTTCCTCTCCATACAGGATTCTGTGTCTTTGCACAAGAAGTTTATTGCAGACTGTTACAAAAGACTAGAGGTGAGTAACTGTAAGCGTGACAGTATTGGCAGGGCTGGTCTCTTAGCAACGTCTGAATAAGAAATTCTTATTCACCTTTTCTCAGGCGGCCAGTTCTGCCCTCGGCGGGCCTACGTTGACACACGCTGTTACCAGGGCAACAAAAATGCTGACGGCTACTGCCATGCCAACTGTGGCCACGTCTGTCCAATCCCCATCCAGGTACTCAGCAGGAGGTTTTGGGTAGGAACATAGTTAATAAAGTTATTTTGTGTTTATGAGCACACAAAGTTGTTATGAGTACATTAATGCTGTACATTGGTTGGCATCAGTGCCAACCAATGTACTCAGTGCCAACCAATGTATGTATTCAGTGCTCACTGAATCACATGTGCCTTTATATACTGGATCAACAGGCACCTGGACTTGCATGCTGGTGGCAATAGAGAATATTTCCACAGAACACACATTTATTGTTTATGGTACTTACAGTACCATAAACATAAATCCAATTGTATTTGTATTGTATTGTAAATCCAATTGTATTTATGTTTGTGTAATAGCTTTGTCCTAGGGCAGTTGGCAATTAGGGGCCGGTGTGTTGGAGCCAGTTTTGTCTTTTTCCCTTTTTATTATTATTATTATTATTATTATTATTATTATTATTATTATTGGGTCTATCTGTCATCTCCAGGTCCACCAAGTTGGTAATCATTGAAAGACTGCTGCTGTTGGCTGAGCGCTACGTCATCACTATAGAGGTAAAGTCATGTTTACATCTTTTGAAGACTCATGATGATGATAACCAATAGTACTGTATGTCATAAAGTGATGTTGATATTATATTCGAATAATTATATTATATTTTTGCACACATACTGTGATGTAATTGATGCCACACTTTACATCAATTACTGTTTTTGTGTGTTGCAGGATCTGTACTCGGTTCCTCGCACCATTCTACCTCATGGGGCCTCGTTCAACGGCCACCCTGTCACTCTGCACATCACCTACGAGTCAACCAAAAACACCTTCACCCTGGAGGTACAGTACCACCTCCCGCCACACTGCTCATGCGTATGCTCTCGTCTCACTGTCCGTTTGCCCTACAGGCCCACAGCAACGAGACTATTGGAAGTGTCCGGTGGAAGATATCAGAGCACCTCAGCTGTCCAGTGGACAATGTCCAGATCTTTGCCAACGACAGTGTGGTGAGTGATAGGGAGTCTGTAAGGGATATGTTCAAATATGGCACAAATATTGGGCAGGTTTATATCCTCTAGTTAAGGGCACACTTTTGATTGTGTTATAGAGCCCCCAGAAGCCTAGAATTCGGCCTCAGTTCACTGTTTATGTGTTGAAACACAACCATCCACAAAAGTATGGGCGGCTGTAGGGGGACAGGTAGAGAGGTGTGCAAGCCACTTATCCCTCAGGTGTGGGAGGGGCATGCTCTGTCCGAGTTTCAAACAAAAACAACATTGTTTTTGTAACACAATTCCAGGAACAAATCGTAGTGTACTTTTAAAAAAAATTACATTTACATTGTAATTTTACTATTCCAGTATGGTAATTTAGCAAATGCCTTTATCCAAAGTGGCTTACAGTAAATACAAGTATTTAGAAGCAGATGGGGGCTAGACATCTTGCTAATCGATACTGCCAGTTAGGCCCATGTTGGGGGTCGAACCCAGAAAGACGGCTTTCCAGGCCACTATGGAGGTTTGCAGGTTGTCTTTCCTTCCTTAGGCCATTAGACCGGCCTAAAACTTCTTCTCAAACTCCGCTCCTTCGTGTTCCCTCCCCACTGCTAGCTGACTATGAACCGCGACCAGAAGCTGCTGTCCCAGCTGGGCTTCAACGACGAGCAGAGTCTGACTGTGAAAACCTCCGGTACCGGCACCCCCTCCGGCAGCTCCGAGTCCTCCGCCTCCGCCTCCAGCAGCTCCAGCTCGGCCGTCTTCAACTCCGCCTATGCTTTGGAGCAGGTATGTTTGCCCTCCGGCTCGTTCACTCCGCCATAGCATATAGTATCATATTTGTGCATTAACAGCATGAGAGGCTGTGGTCATTAACATTGTTTCATGGCCTATCTGGTGTTACACATGCACTCACAACCATGCTTTCTGATGGTTTATTTACAGGAGAAGTCCCTGCCTGGTGTAGTGATGGCTTTGGTGTGCAATGTGTTTGAGATGCTCTACCAGCTGGCCAACCTGGACGAACCCAGGTGAGATAACATTAAAGAGAAAGTATTATACACTATTTTTACCACCACAAAGAAAGTGCGGCCTTGCTCAGGTGTGTGTGTGTGTGTGTGTGTGTGTATGTTGGTTACCCACAGAATCACCCTGCGCGTGCGGAAGCTGCTGCTACTGATCCCTACAGACCCCGAGGTTCAGGACGCTTTAGATAACTTTGTCCCCAAAGAGTCCAGCGTTTGGAGCCACCAGGTACTGGTGACTGGCTCCTCCCCCTTCTTACATCTCAGAAATCATAGAAAACATCCCACATACTGTATATTGATTGTGTGTGTGTGTGTGTGTGTGTGTCCGTCCTGTAGAAGACGCTTTTCACCCTTGGCCAGGCAACAGGCTCCCGTTCTCCGTCTCTGTCCTCCAAGCAGCAGCATCAGCCCAGCGCTGCGTCCATCCTGGAGTCCTTGTTCAGGTCCTCAGCCCCTGGCATGTCCACCTTCAGAGTGCTCTACAACCTGGAGGTACTACTGTCTGTGTGTGGGTGTGTGTGTGTGTGTGTCTTTTATATAGACAAGAGGATTCAATCTTTACACTTACACCTCCATCCTCCATTGAATTTAACTAAACGTGTCTAAAGGTGTTGAGCTCCAAGCTGATGCCCACAACGGATGATGAGATGGCCAAAACCAGCGTGAAGTCCTTCTGTGAGAATTTTCTTAAAGCTGGAGGCCTCAGGTACTACAAACTGTTTAAAGGCATCCAATTGATAGATGTTTACTAGTGAAACCCTAACGTTGCTAGTCATACTGCCACTACACATCGGTATGGATGCAGGTCCCTCCCAAGGCACTTTGTTACTTTTGTTGACACTGTTTGCTTTATACCGTGTCCTATAAATAGCAAAGGAATAATGTCTGTTTCTCCTTTTCCTGCCTCAGTCTGGTGGTGAATGTCATGCAGAGGGACTCCATCCCATCAGAAGTGGACTATGAGACCAGACAAGGCGTCTATTCTATTTGTCTTCAATTGGCCAGGTACCCAAAATCTCATTATCTCCCACTGCCATTACACACACACACACACACATTCAGAAAGACCACAAATGAATGACACGCTGCTTTGGCTGGGTACGCAGGTTCCTGCTGGTCGGACAGAGCATGCCGGCGATGCTGGATGACGACGTCATCCGGGACGGCGACGCGCTGTCCTCGCGTCCCTTCCGTAACGCCGGCAGGGCCGGCCGCCAGCTGTCCCTCTGCGGGACCCCGGAGAAGTCCTCCTACAGACAAATGTCCCTGTCTGAACGCTCCTCCATAAGGGTCGAGGAGATCATCCCTGCGGCCCGCGTGGCTATTCAGGTACGGCACAGACGCCAGGACCATCAATGAGACCTTCCTGGTTAAAATGAACTGCTGTCCTAGAGCAAAGTAGAATTACATGTATGATCTCTATTTCATCTGGCACCAAGACCATGGAGGTGGGTGACTTCACGTCTACCGTTGCCTGCTTCATGCGTCTGACCTGGGCAGCTGCGGCTGGCCGATTGGACCTGGTGGGCAGCCCTCAGCCAATCAGAGAAAGCCACAGCTCACTCTTGCCCCAAGGAGTGCGCACCAGAGTGAGCAGCACTGGTAAGAAACCGCAGGTTAAACTGTGTGTGTGTGTTCCTCTCCCTATTTGGTACTATAATAAGCACTGGTTATGTTTTAAGGTCTGTTAACAACATTCA
>JAOEHI010000019.1:200059-213345 GCA_025447815.1 Percopsis transmontana | reverse complement strand
AAATCCTGCTGTTGCTGTAGGCAAAAATGTAGGGTTTTGGGGATGCATTAACAAAATCTCACATACACATAACTGAAATGATGACACGTCCATGTAAACATAGTCATTGGCTCTCGTCCTCTCTCTCCCCCCATGCAGTTCCCCTGGGTGTTGAACATGGAGCCCTACACGGTCTCTGGCATGGCTCGTCAGGACTGCAGCGGGGAAGGAGGAGAGGGGCGGGGCGACGGGGCCGGGGGAGGCTCCCCCAGAAAGAAGGTGACCATCTCTGAGAACTACGAACTGGTGGGAGTTGTAGTGCACAGCGGCCAGGCCCATGCCGGGCACTATTACTCCTTCATAAAGGACAGAAGGTAAGACGCAAGTGTTTACATGCGCCCTTGTATTCCGCTGCTGCCTGTTCCCATGTGTGCACTTGGAAATGTAATGTTAGGAGATATCACCCACATCATACACAGGATATTATGGGTAGTTGTGCAATATTTGTGATGCAAAATGCAAAGCTGGCCATGGCAACATGTCTAACCTGTGCCGCAGATAACGTTAGCAACACGCCTGTGTATTAAGGTGATCTCCCAAGGGCGCTGTACTGTACTGTAGGGTTTGGTACTGTTCACACTTGCACTGGTACTCAATCGTACCTTTTTTCGGTACTTTAGAAGAACCAAAAAAATAACAAACTTCTTCGGCGCTGGCTGCAGGCGTGTGTAACCTGAGCTGTGGCTCAGGTTAGACATGTTGCCATGGCCAGCTTTGCATTTTGCATCACAAATATTGTAGCGAGCGTTGTCTGAGTAAAGTTTAGAAAAGTAAACCCACTTGGGACCCACTTGAGTCGACCCGCCATTGCCCTGACTGTGTTGAACATTAAACAAGCTGCAGGGGTGACGTAGTCCCGCTCTTGTAGTCACGCTCTCTCTTTCTCTCTACTCTCTCTCCCAGATGCACTCTCAGGTACCAAAATTTGGCACCGATTTATTTTACGTGAAGTACTCTTAAAAGTACCGAGTTCGGCACTCAACCCTACTGTACTGTATGTGAATCTCTCCACAGAGATCAAAGAATCATCCTATTACTGATATTATTTAAAGGGCAGTATTCTCTCAATGAGATTCTTTTAAAGCAGCGCTACACTTCAAGCGTTCTCACTTGATGTAATAAACAAACAACTGCTGATTAGTTTTCCAGTCAGTCCAGCGGACCTCCTTGGGGCTAATGCAAGAAGCATTAGACTTGGCATGGGCTCCTGCTACAGTCTCTAAGCATCTCCAGATGTCTGGCTCTGGAAGGCAGAAACACTCGCTGGGAAAACTGGAATGTCATGAGACCATGGACTCTAGAGCTTCTCCACAGTCCTTCTGCTCACTTTTTAAAGTTACTTCAAAGGACAATGGACATAGGACGCTTTACAGGAAGTGGACCCCAAAAAAGAAAAAACATGTATATATTAAAGGGACAATTCTCGATTTATGTCTGGAATTCATCTTTTGGCGGAAACCAGCAGTACAAAAAAGTACTAAAGAGTACTAGCCGCTTCCGAGTGCTTCTCCTGATCCTTCACTGTTCTCCACTCCTCCCCCCACAGCACTTCTTTGTTTGCACTCCGCTCTACCCCTCCCACCATAGCCACATGTAGTTGTGTTTCAAAATTATTATTATTATTAACGGAAATTTGGAATGGGGGCGCAATCTCATAATTACGGTTAAGGCCAAGTATAGGGGTCAGTTTATATAACAGAATATTCTTTTTGATTACGTTTAAATGCCTTAATCTTTGTTTATTTTTTGTTATGTTGTAGCAAATAGTGAAGACCCGCCACTACAGTCTTTTGACAATGAATGTGAATGTAAATCTGACTCCAATCAATCACTTCACTCCAGTCAATCTGTTGTTCCTTCCCCCCCCCCCTCCCTTACTCTTCATCACTGTTTCAGGGGTGGTGCACGAGGACGTTGGTACAAGTTCAACGACAACGTGGTGGAGGAGTTTGACATGAATGACGAGACTCTGGAGTACGAGTGTTTTGGAGGAGAGTACCGGCCCAAAGTCTACGACCAGTGTAAGCTATCTCGTTTACTGCTATCATCGTTAATCTGTGTATGTGCATAAGGCTACTCTGTGTGTCGCAGCAATACACTGAGGGGCAGATACGTACGTACGTTAGGGGCACGTACGTACGTACGTACGTACGTGCGTACGTTAGTGAGCTTTTACCTCAATCATCTCAGCACGTCTGCTTGGCCTGTGTCAATAGGCATGGTTTGGGTAGGGACGGATAGAGACATGTCCCTACCAATATTAAGGGCCCATTAAATTGACCCTACCAATAATTTCTAGAAGTGAAATGCAATTTCTTTATAAATTAATAAATCCGAAGCAAATTCTCTCAAAGTATACATTTTCCGTTGTGATGGAGTGAGTCGCTGACGAAAGGCCTGTTCTGACCGAAGTACAGTAAATTACAACTATGTCATTTACATTTACATTTAAGCATTTAGCAGACGCTTTTATCCAAAGCGACTTATAATTAGTAGCCTAAATTACTTCACCTATGAATTTGTACAACATTACTGGAAAGTGTATCATTCGCTCCTCAAAACAGTCAATAATTGCTAACTACAAAGTGCTTAACATTCTTAGTGGCAGAGTAGAAAGAAGGATTTTTTTTTTTTTTTAAAGGGAGGATAGAATAAGGATTGTTAGTGGGATTAGTGCTATGAATTAGAAAGAAAGAAAACTGTGGTCATGTCAGTTTAAGCAAATAAACTTTAAAATGACATTATAATCATGAACAATGTGACCCATAAAAGGGTATCGGCAGTAGCAGAGAAAAATGTCCCTAGCAAATTTCAACCAGTAAACCCAAACCCATGTGTCTTCATCTTGCTTGACTGATTGCTGCCATGGTTTCCCCTATAAGCAAACTTGCTTTCTGGATTGCGCCTGCTTTTAGGAGGCAGATCGTTTTTAAAGCAAAACGGACATACGATTTCCCCACTTTTTCATATATTCAACGCAATAGGTCATTAGTCCTTATGCATCTCCTCCCATGTTTTTGCACTAAACTTTTCCCTCGGCCCTCCCATGAATGCATATGCATGTGCCAGGCAGACTGCGGTTTTAGCCATTTGCAGTCTGTTGGTACATACCACGCCATGTTTTTAGGCGCACGTTGCGCATAAAAAAGGTACTAACATGTTAGTACATCTGCCCGTCACAATAAGAGACAAAGAGATTTTAAAACATTGAACTATCCCTTTTATAGTCAACCATGGTGCATACTTTAGCTTTGTCTCATGCAGTAGTTGAGGGTAGGTGAATGATGTGTGTGTGTGTGTGTGTGTGTGCACAGCAAATCCATACCCTGACGTGCGACGGCGGTACTGGAATGCCTACATGTTGTTCTACCAGAGGATCAGCGACCAGAACTCGCCGGTTCTGCCCAAGAAAAGCCGAGTCAGCGTGATGCGGCAGGAAGCAGAGGACCTCACTCTGTGAGTGGACGCACAATACCACCTAATAACCAACACATAATGTAGAAGTTATTTGAAGCAAACACTTCTGTAGTCGACGGCTAGTGCTATTATAGTTTTTGCTGCCCCCAAATCCTGAAATGTCAGAATAAGGCATTTGGTTTTATGAATATGGAATATTCTGTTTACATGGCTCTTGGCTCACTATTGTTATAATCTTGAGTAATATTAGTATATGGAATATGGCCATTGTTTCCTTTTTAAAATGAACTGTGGTCAGATATTACTAAGTTAAAGGTCCAGTAAAGAGTTTTCAACCGAAAACAGTGGTTTGTATTGTGACAGCTAGTGGTGTAGCTTGAGCTGTGCCGTTCCTAACACCATGGGTAAACATGGTGACCCCTGCTAGCCACGACCCGCTCTTTATAGCTAAAATGATCTCATTCTGTTCCTACGATAAAATTTGCATCTCCATCTCACGTGAGTGTAGACTGCTAGTGGTGTAATCTCACCTTACCTTACTGTTTCTTGTATTTCTACTCAGGTCAGCCCCGTCTTCTCCAGACGTCTCCCCACAGTCCTCTCCTCGGCCCCCGAGGGCCAACAACGACCGGCTTACCCTCCTTACCCGCCTTGTACGGAAGGGAGAGAAGAAGGGCCTGTTTGTGGAGAAGATGCCCGCCAGCATCTACCAGGTAAACTGGCACCATGCGACCTTTGTTGAACCTTCCAGAGTTTATATTATTACAATTGGACAATTACAATTAGGTCATTTGACAGCGGCCTTTAATTACATGGAGCAAATAGGGGTTAGGCATCTTGCTCAAGGATGCTTACAGGTACGCTAACTCTGGGGCTCGAACTCACAGGGTTCTCCAATTTTGCCCCCCCCCAAGGGCTTGTGGGATTCAAATGTCAATATATAAAGCTGTAAATTGTCGTCTGTTCTTGTGTAGATGGTGCGAGATGAAAATCTGAAGTTCATGAGGAACAGAGATGTCTACAATAGTGATTACTTCAATTTCACACTCTCCCTGGCTTCCGTCAATGCGGTATGTATTTGTCCCATATACTGTATTCACCAGTATTCACTATTGTCTGGCTGTACGCCCATACAAATTCAAGATTGTGTGTGTTGTAGACAAAACTGAAGCATCCAGACTACCAGGCCATGGCCAAAGAAAGCCTTCAGCTGGCTGTCCATTTCCTCTTCCACACCTACCTACACACCAAGAAAAAGCTACGGTATGTTCACACATGCATATAAACAAACAAGATATACGCACACACAGCGTTCATCTATGGCCAAATGAGTGTCAGCCCAGCTTGCTTTCAGAGAGAAAAACACACCGTGTAGGTAAAAATGCTAGTACTAGTAACCGGCATTGCTCCCTCCCATCCCCACTATGCCTGTCTCTCTCAGGGTGGACACAGATGAATGGATGACCACCGTGGAGGTGCTGCTGTCTAAAAGCAGTGAGGCTTGTAAGTGGATGGTACAGTACCTGGTTGGACCCGAGGGAAGAGAGATGACCAGGTCAGTGCTTCGCCTCTGTCACCTCTCCCTGTGCTCTGCTTAAGGTGTCCCAGCAAACGGGGTTATTTGATGGTGGTTCTCAAACCCTTTGACCCTTTGAAGTGAAGAAGCGATTTTAATCAAATAAAAAAAAAAGGTTATTAATATTAACAATTAAATTAGATTGAAAATAATGAATAAAAACATATTTCAAAATATTCCGCATCTTGTGACTGTGAGAGGGGGGGCCCAGTCCCAGAACCTCTGCTTTAATTAACTAAAACGTGTACACAGTTTGCTGATGTTATTTGAAGTAACTGAAAGTGCTAATATTACTTGTATCTTAACTAATAAAATTTTAGGTACTTGGTAAAATGCTGTTTAGCAAAGAAGATTCAAAACGTATCTTACTTGGTAGGTTTGGAATTGCAGTATATCAAGTAGTGAACACACAACTTGTGTGACACACCTCACTTTGTTAGCTGAACATGTGTTCTGACCGAGTGTTTGTGTGTGAGAGGGGGAGAGAGGGGGAGAGAAAGAAAGTAAGCATCTCTATGTTGAAGAATGGGGTGATCATGCGTCTCGGATATGATTGGTTGTTGAACATCAGATGTTTCAGCAGCCGAGCACGCCAGCCCCCTACACAAACCACACAACCCTTCCGGGGGAGATGTCTTTTTTAAGGCCAAGCATACATGAACAACAAACCAGGAATGCTGGAACAATGAATCTCTCCCACACGCAATCAAACGACTTTGTTTTGGGCTGCTATCGTTAGCCTTGAGCATTTGCCAGCTGCGTATCAGCACAAGGCTTGTTTGCAACATTTTTACAGATAATATTTAGCATTTGTAATATTTGTAAATAAATACTGTTTAT
This sequence comes from Percopsis transmontana, assembly GCA_025447815.1. Taxonomy (NCBI): domain Eukaryota; kingdom Metazoa; phylum Chordata; class Actinopteri; order Percopsiformes; family Percopsidae; genus Percopsis; species Percopsis transmontana. The sequence goes on along the minus strand of JAOEHI010000019.1, from coordinate 207,473 downwards.
GCACCCACCCCACAGAAAAGTCAGGTCTTGGAGTCAGTTAATGTACACACCTTTTAACACTAAACCCGAAATGAGTGTGGGGGCACAGTAGAGGGTTTGTCAGTCAAAATCAGGTGGCGCAGTGCTAGTTTTGTTTTTACATTTACATTTACAGCATTTAGCAGACACAGAACAAGGACAGCATCATGTAACAAGGCTACTTTACCTATGCATTTGCGGGAACGTTACTCGAAGGTTATCATTCACTCTTCAAATAGTCAATAATTGCCGACGCAGGCGTTTCCGGGCTTCGGCGAAGGTGCACTAAGCACATACCTATCCAAAATCACACACACCACTTTCGTGTGTTATGTTGGCCTATTTTGTGAATAATTTAACTAGTTACTTCTGTTTTTAATCTTTTTAATCACAAAACAAAATATAAGCACGTGTATCATAGTGGTTTATTAGCGGTGCCACATTTGCGCACTTGGCGACTGTGTGCTTTATTCAAAATGGCTATACCACAAGTCCTCTCTGTGTCCAGATAGGCTAACTGTCATTATGCTACTGTTCTCCCTCAGAGTGTGTCTGTTGGAGTGTGGGGTCAGGGAGGTGAGGGTTGTGGTAGCGTCCATCCTAGAGAAGACCCTGGAGAGCGCTCTTCACTTTGGAGACCCTGGACTGGACGGACTGACCGACGCACTTCTCTCCCTGCTGGATAAAGACGTGCCGGAGAACGTGAAAAACTGCGCCCAGTACTTCAACCTCTTCAGTAACTTCACCCAGAGGGTACTGCATGCACTCACAAACTGAACATAATATTTAGCTAGCTAACTCGCACTATCGATTATATGCATGAAATAACTGATTCCTATTGTTATTATTCGGACTCTGTTGCAGGGTTATGGGCCTTGCCAGCTGTTGTTGAAGCACTCTGCGTATCGACGGATGCTGATATTCCTGCTGGGACCCAACCGGCAGAACAACCAGGTAGGGTTACGGCTAAAATACTGAGATGTGAATTTAGTATCTACAGTAATAACATGGACGATTATGGGCTAGTGGAACAATTGATGTGATGTAGTTGCACGTATTATATACAGACTGACCCTGTAGGCACTTCCGTCATGGTTTAATCCCAACAGAACCGGAGGTGGAGCCCAGCCCAGGCCCGGGAGTTCCTTCACCTGCACAGCACACTGGCCCTCATCACCCTGCACTCTGACCTCGGCACCCAGCGAACACAGGGTGCGACACACACTCACACGCACACACAGCTTTCTGTCAATCAACCAGCCACTGCCTAGCTCTGACCTCAACTGCTCCTCAGCTCCAGGAGGGTTTAAGCTGAATGTGAGCAGTGTCCCGCCCTCGGCTTCGCTGCTCCCCCTCCACACTGATGTCCAGGCGTCACTCTTCACTCCAGAGGGACAGCCCTACCTTCTAGAGGTAACCTCCGCCCCGCCCCCCCACACCCCTTACATATACATTACTTCTCTGAGGACCCAACAGAACCAGGCTTACATTCTGCTATGCTATACATTGTATTTTCAACTCATCCTCGTCCTGGTTTTGTGTCCCCCTGCCAGGTGATGTTTGCTATGCGTGAGCTGTCAGGCCCGCTGTCCCTGCTGATAGAGATGGTGACCTACTGCTCTTACTGTAACGAGCCCTTCTCTCTGGGAGTGCTGCAGTTGCTGAAGGTAACGTCTCATAGGCCCGTATGGGAACAGCATGCGTACATGTCGCGAACACGGGCAAGGCCACGAAGCCATTTGTGTCTCTGTGTCTCTCAGGCCCAACTGGAAACGGCGCCACCTCATGAACTAAAGAATGTCTTCCAGTTGCTACAGGAGCTGCTGGTAGGTGACACGTCATCGGTGTTATCACAACAGATTAAAGGCTCAGTTGTATCAAGGCGACTAAGATACACGTTTACCTTGCAGGTTGTGGAAGACCCTCTGCAAACCCAGAGACTGAAATATGCATTTGAGTCGGACAAAGGCCTGTTAGGTGGGTCTCTCTTCATACTTGGCACTCTTTTGCACACTTAGCCCAGACCCCTGTGTCCTCACGTAAGGCTCTCTGTCTCTCTACAGCGTTGATGCACCAGAGCAACAATGTGGACAGCAGTCGTTGCTACCAGTGCGTCAAGTTCCTGGTCACACTGGCTCAGAAGTGAGTGCCAGTCTGTGTTGCACAGGAGCGCGCATTCTGCTTGTAGTTGTTCTCCCCTACTGTAACCTTGTGGCCACGCATATGAATATCTGTTTTGTCCACCAGGTGTGCTCCAGCTAAGGACTACTTCAAGGACCTGTCTGGTCACTGGAGCTGGGCGGTGCAGTGGTTGCAGAAGAAGGCAAGACCACATCACCTCATGCATCAGACTGGTGGATTGTGACCCCCCCCCTGTGTTCCACAAGGCTCTCAGACAAGCCTGTGTAGTGATTGTCTTTTGGTTTTGTATTTCCTCTCAGATGTCGGAGCATTACTGGACCCCACAGAGCAACGTGTCCAATGAAACCTCCACCAATAAAACCTTCCAGCGTACTATCTCCGCACAGGTACACATACACATATAAACACACACACACACAAGAAATGCCACCCTCTTTGTGGTTGATACCTGACTCTTTTCATCTCCTCTTTACCCTAATGCTAAGATAAGGCCTTTGTAAATGTGTTTGTTTCTGCAGGATACACTGGCCTATGCCACAGCCTTGTTGAATGAGAAAGATCAGTCTGCTAGCAGTAATGGCTCTGATGGCAGCCCAGCCAATGAAAATTCTGACCGCAGTCTGAGACAGGTAGACATTTTCCTCACCTATGCTAGCCATTCATCCAGGCCCTGTCCATATGATCCATCACTGAATAATATATATAATATTAATAATCATACCTCTATGAATGCCACAAAGGTCAGAGGAACTCATCAATTGATAGTGAGTGACGTTCATTTTAGAAGGGCATTATCCACCACAGTAAATAGGTGTTAGGGTGGTCGACGCCCAGCTGAAAGTTCTGGGTTCGATCTACAACAAGCCCGGCCTACCTGTAAGCATCCTTGAGCAAGATGCTTCTTAATACTTGTAATTTTTCTCACTGTAAGTCGCTCTGGATAAAAGCATCAGCTAAATATTGTAATTGTTTTTGAAAGTGCATTGGTTTTAACCTTCTATAACTTTACATGACCTAAATATGTATGCGTGGAAACAACTTCATGACCAGTTCAGGTTCATGACCATGGGTTTTCTAGTGTTAATAATAATAATAATAAGAAGAAGAATAAGAAGAAGGGCTTAGAAAAACTGTTATGTGATCCATGTTGCACCAGCACTGGTGAATTTGCCCAACAATACAAGGATTTTGCCCACAAACAAGGAAATCAAATGTGTCCGTTGCTACAGGGAGTTGATGAGTGCCTATGACTTTTACTTGCCAGAGATTTGAAATCGTTCTATTCAATTTAGATTTTGTGCTAAGCTTGTCATGTGCTCCCACACACCGGCTAAGATTGACAGACTCATTCAGGAACATACAGGCGGAGAGCAGCTAACTGATGCGTTCTAAGCGCCATGGGTCCTAATTACAGCCCTCCATTCAGAACCCTGTGTCGTGCTCAGAGAGCCATATTACTGATCCCACCTCCCCTTTAGGGTTCGGAGTCTCCCATGATGCTTGGTGATTCGAAGAGCGATCTAGAGGACGTGGACCCGTAGTTCCTCCAACCAGCAGAATCCCTCCAATGGAGAGGCGGTACAGCTCCCAGGGCAGCCAATAGAGAAGACTGCACTCCACCTCTGATTGTTCGGGACTTTTAGGATTCCACAACAACCAATCGGAACACGTTTCCTCCTGGTCGCCGTGGCAATGAAGGAGCCATGAATAAATCATGAATCACTTCCTGCCAGATCACCCAAGGCGATGATGGAGCTGGATTATCATTAATGGCAGGAGTGTTGATTTTTTTTTTGGGGGGAAGTAAAAAAACCTTCCATGAAAATGGATGACTTCAGTTTATCCTTTTACTCATTCATTCACTCGAATGATGAAAGGCAGCCGACGGGGTTGTGTTGTGTTTTAACAAATGTTTTTGCTCATACTTGCCAATGTATCTACATAGACATATTCATATTGTAAAGATTTTGTTCCATAGGTGTCATTTCAAATGTAAGATAATATTTTAAAGTCTCCTGTGCTCAACCCCATGCACTGTGTACACGCAAGAGGTGGCGTCGCCTGCCCTACAGGTACTCCCATACAAACGTACGTACGTGTGTGTGTGTATGCGTGCATGCGTGGACACACACACACACACACACACATACACACACACACACACACACACACAGGCATCGCTGGGGGTTTTTAAGTATGCACTTTATAGTCCGACCCAGTCTATTGTGATGTGCAGTACCACTGGCCAGTGCCTGTAGAGCAGAGAAGGGCGACATCTCTCCTTTTCCTCTTTTGCTGTGAAAGAGACCATGGTATCTTTGCATTGCTGCGTATACAGACACACATAAGCCCGGAGCGCCTCAGCCTGGAACCAGTTGGGTTTTGTTTTTAAGCCACGGAAATGCAGTCAGGCAAGACTTGCCCAATAGCGAGGAAGCAAGGAAGGGGGGCCCTCAGCCGATCAGCCCGTTCCCCTCCTCTTCTGGCTAACGGAGCGGCTCACCTGCAGGATTTCTCTCTCTCCTTTCTGTTGGTTTTATCTGCTTCTTCTTGTCAGGATGAATTAGGGCGAGGGACTCATGCCCCAAGCTCTGAGGCCATAGCGGCTCGCTGTAGTTGTAGGGCATCTGTGCCAACCGTGGGGGGCGGGGGGGCGCTCAGGAGCCAGTTTTATTTTTGGGTGCCAACACACACAGACTAAAGCCCTAGGCTACACTTTATGTAGATGTGAGTCACGCGCAAGGATACACACACTCGCACACACAATAGAACAAAGCATTGCGTCGCTTCACTGTGTGTGTTCTCTGTGCTTTATCAGGTTTCATTTGCCAATGGAGTTTCTTTCGCTTTTTTTTTTTTTTTTGGCGTTGCCTTTGCTTTTGTCTGCCTTTGGAAATGCACACAGGGGATCCGAACCCAACTGTAGCCCAAGTTCCACTACGATAACTCAACCGTCGGGAGTCTTGAAGTGCCTTAACCTCCCGACGCCCTCTCACCCCCCTCCCCATTTCTCTAATACTATAGTCACCTCTCTTGGAGGTGACTATGGAGAGGGATACAAGTTTAGAACCTCCATTATGACTGTAACACTTCAAATCAGCTGCTCTAATAATCATTGACAACCTCATTGTTGGAACTGCAACAGGGCCCCATTACACCTAAAACAGTGGGTTAGTTTTCTGTGTGTGTGCGTGCCAAAGACTGAGGGAATGTGACTTTTAGTTAACCTAGATTCTGTGTTTATTGGGGGATATGCCCCCCCCCCCATAATGAAACAGGGTTTAGCTGGTTAGGACGGCGATGGTAAAATGCTGCTTCTCTTCACTTATCGTAGTCTTTAGAGCGGAGACACATTGTAGATTAGTGCTGGATTATGCTAACCTAGTTTAAGGGAAGCCACACAGACACTCAAAGGTTCCAAAGACAAATGTGTGAGGAACTTTCTCATTACGTAGAAGAGCTCTAAACCTTCGTTATGGCTCTGGAAGCGAGATAATCTAAACTAGGTGAGCATATTCACCTCTCAGCTTTAACAGTTCAATGTTTACAGTGGATGATCTATTTTGCAATCATGTAAAATGCTTTTTGTCTGTAGTCAATATAAGGTTTTTTCTTTTTTTTGCCAGTAGGGCCCCCTCTGCATCCCTGTGTTAGCAGGCAGAGGAGAGGAAAACACACCACCCAGCTGTTCACCCTTTTTTTTTCCACTCAAACTCCCCCTCCCCGCCCCTCCCAACTTGTGGCTGGTCAAATGCCCCCCCAGATGGAGCTGGAAGTGGCTTGTGTGCCAAGTGATACAATGACGGCTCTATGAGTTAATTTCAGCCCATGGCCTCTATTAAAAAAATTCCCATTCACAGCAGCTGTAGTCCTTTTTTAAAAGACATTGAGTCAATCCTTTCTTTTTATCTATGGGATGCAGGGAGGGTTGGTGCGTAGGTAGGGGTTGGCATCTATACGGGTTTTTACTCTGTGATTCAAATTAAAACATTCACTTCTGAAGGTTAAGTCTGCCACGGCAGAATTCTGTCATGCATGTTAAAACCCAGTTTAATTTGTACATCAGAGTTTGATTATGGGGAAATTTGATATAAAATAAACTGGAATGCACAACTTTTTGCAACGGTTTTTTTTGTGTTTTGTTTTTGGGAGTGATCTGTTTCAGTTATTTTGGATGTTTACATTTCCTGTGGCATTCAGGTTTTGCTACACTTGATCGCAGGTTTCTTATAATTTAATACTTCACACACTAGGTTCTGTCCAAAGCTTTTGTTCCCATGGACCACTCTAAGCTAAAGGCCTCTCTTGCAGTCACTTTTTCTTCCTTTTACAGCTCATTCATGTCACACATTTCTATAAATGTTTTATTGCAAAACCTCAAAGATACAAAAATATTATCGAAGGGAGAAAAGAATAAGTGCATGCATTTCATATTGTTTTTATATTGCTGAAAAGCATCCAAATTTGCATTGCAGGTGCACCTACAGTATACTTATGAAATGGCAGTGGTTAAGGTATAATCAGAGGTCCTATGAAGGGATTAACACTTTTTAAACGCAGATGTGACAATATTAAGGATTGACATTAGCACGGTACAAGCCTATCGTGGCTGTCTTACACGGCAGCAGGTAGCCATGCCAGCTGAACCGTCCACACCTGCGGCACTGTGGACAAAGCAACTGTTGCCCTTAGCAACCGGCCCATGGATGGCAGAGCCCCGAGAGACCGCGTTGCAGTCCGTCAGAGTCCAGCCAGAAGGACAAGACACCTCAACCTGAAGGATAAGGGGGTGGTGGATGGACGCATAAAAGGAAAATTAAGGTACATTTGAATAAGAAAAGACAAGGATGTGTGATCCCCAGAGACACAAACAATATCCTGTATGGTTTGACAATACACACCTGTTCGCTCTCAGTGGATATGTGTTCCAGCAGGTGACATTCTAGAGAGGGAGCATGGCAGCACACCGCATTTGATGAGATCCCCTCAGTCACCATGCAACGCTTCCGGTTGCCATGGTGAGGACGAGAGTCAGACAAGCCTTCGGCAGCAGACCTGAAGCTGCAGCCTGCAGAGAAATGAGCAACGGCAGTTATATAATATACTGTATGGAATCACTTTCCCCCCTTTGCAGGGATTTATGCATGTCATATTTCAGTGGCTTTATTCTTTTGCGAGTTTTGTGGGGGGGCGGGGGGGGGGGGGGGGGGGGGGGGGGGGGGGGGGGGGGGGGGGGGGGGGGGGGGGGGGGGGG
>JAOEHI010000019.1:176199-193023 GCA_025447815.1 Percopsis transmontana | reverse complement strand
CGTGCCCTGCGCGGTCCCGCCCCCCCTCAATTCCCCTACTCCCCCCCCCCCCCCCCCCCCCCCCGCCCCCTCCCCCCTCCCGACGGACCTGTCTGATTACAAGAACAATAACAATAAACGCCAAGCTGTCAATCAAAGGGATGATCTCTCCACAGTGACCAATGCCATGACGGGGATGAGCCCCTCCCCATCCCTCTCGGCCCTGTCCAGCCGCGCTGGGTCCATTGCCAGCTTGCACGACCGCATCATGTTCAGCCCGGGCAGCGAGGAGGCCATCGAGCGGCTGAAGGTGAACACTTCCACAGCAGCCAAGGGTCAAAAACATGTTGGGAACCATTGTTCTATAGAAACACACTGTTGCAGTCCAGCCACCTAGTAGTACCTCCCCAACAACCAACGTGACTTTACATTTAAAGCTACAATACCAAACTATTTACATAGAAATAATACAGTAATGATTGAGCCTACTGCTCCTTCATCAGTAGTTTTATAAGCTGTTGTCACTTTAGGTTAGCCTGGGAACCAGGCGAATCTAATAGCTCATGTTTCATTTGCTATGGCAGATACGTCTGGCCACCCTCCCAATCAGACAGATTTACACCTGGCCTGGAATTGGTCGGGCCAATCACAACCGTGTATCTAATATGGGGCGGGTTTTTTACGATGACTGTACAGAGGACCGCCACAGGTTTTGTTGCTCTGATTGGTTGTAGGCCTATCCAATAGCGTCAAGAGGAATTTTGGTCTGCGCCCGTTGATCACTCCCCCTGTAAGTTGAAAAGGAACGAAGAGATTCCAGACTAATATGCATTTGCGAATCAGTCTGGCGTCGCCAGGCTAGCTCTAGGTGCAAGCATCCGACAGATTTGCGACCAGGCCTACGTACAGATTTAGATTCAGAAACCATGAATATCCACAGGGGAAATTCCAAAAACAGCAACAATACATGGAGATACTGACAGTTTACACTCACACACTAATGTACTTGTAGTGGTAAATATACAGAATGTACAATAAATAAAGATGATGTTGTTATCTAGAGGTTTTACCCAGAGGTAGGTCAGTAGCTTAATACCTGTTAACAAAATTAAATACTCTAATTCCAAATGGCAGGAAACAGAGAAAATCATTGCTGAGCTCAATGAAACATGGGAGGAGAAACTTCGTCGTACGGAAGCCATTAGAATGGAGAGGTGAGATCAACCAGGAAGTATGTCGGACTGTATCAGAGGTAGTAAACTGTGTTAGAGGTGTCTTTGGTTTTTATTTTTTTCCAATCCTGTCTATAGAGAGGCCTTGCTGGCCGAAATGGGAGTTGCAATGCGAGAAGATGGTGGAACGCTTGGTGTATTCTCCCCAAAGAAGGTACGAACATATACGCTTTTATCAATGAAATTTAATTTGGGATAAGTACAGTAATCAGTCACTAATTAAGTCACTTACTTAAAAAAACATACTTGTTTGTTCACTCCGAAGCCTTCCGATAACCCCAGAAAGCCTGAGCCTGTCTTTATTGACACAGTAGGGCTCTTCTCCCCCAATGAGGTTTGTAGTTCTGGGGTGTCATGCAGTACTCCTCTCTGTGTGCTCCTCTGAATGAGGTCTTTTCCCTCCCTTCCTAAATTCCTACTGCTGTAATCGCTTGACTTTGGAGGTTAACATCACTTAAGCACTTTAATTAAATGCTATTTTAATTGTTCCTTGCAACACTGCAAACACAGTCAGTGCTGCAGGCAGCAATGTATGTAAACATGGTGGGGAAAAGATAATGGTGGCAGCCCCATTTAAGTGATTTAGTGCTGTTTGCCTACCTTTGTGCTCGAGACTCCATCAAGCACAGTATCCCACACACCATGGCAATGGGGCCATGGGGAGTGAATTTGTCTGCATGGTTTTAGATTTCCTTAACTATCCAACTGAGTGATTTATTGTTCTCACTTTAGCGAGACAAATGACATACTATATAGTATACTGTATATAGTGTGCATTGTCTGTATTGTTCATAACATATGGAAATGAATCGCAAACACTAAATTCTAACATTCTGGTGTTAGACTCCACATCTGGTGAACCTCAATGAAGACCCCCTGATGTCCGAGTGCCTTTTGTATTATATCAAAGATGGCATAACCAGGTAAGATTCTGTAACAAGCGATCAAAATTTTAAATGACCACAACACTCACCCAGTTCAACTAAGGGTTCTGAAATTTGGTATATAGGCCCCTCTCCTCAAAAGAAACCCACTTGCCTTAAGAACTCTTTAGGCCCTATCTTACACCCAGCGCAAAGCGGCGCCAAGCGTGACGCTAGTGTCCTTGCTAGTTTCAGACTGACGCAGTTGTCATTTTCCCGTTCAGCGACTACGTTGTTTAAATAGCAAATGCACTTGCGCACATCTGAGCACCCATGGGTGTGTTGGTCTTAAATTAAGGTGTAGTCAGGATATCACATTGCTATCTTGAGGCAGCGGAAAGCGATTGCTAGATTGACCAACTAAAACCTGGTCTGAAGTCAGTGGCGCAGTATTTCACTGTTATTGTGCGCATTATCAATAATATGCGCCTATATAGGCGGATGTACAACGCTTGTTACACACAGGGACAGACATGCAAAAGATTACAAATAAAAAGATTATTATTGTGTACATCAAGATATTTTATCCTGCTGGAACCATACTGTTGTCGTAGATGCACACGCAGATCGATTTCCTCTGGCAAATGCGCCATAATAATAGCAATCCGCCAAGGTGCAAGCGCACCTTAATGAAAAAACTTGAATGAAATGCTTGTCCTCTTGAACCAAATGACAGATCTGCACTAAACCATGTATGTAATCTGTAGACAAGGACCTGTAAAGCTGTAAAAAAACGGTATACTGTGTTAACCCCCTAACTTCCAAGTGGGTGTGGTCCAACACATAAAAGATATATGTCATCGGTTATTAATCCCATACAGGGAATAAAATGTATTGGCAATATATGTTTGCAAATATTATATTATATATTTTTGTACACATGTCCATAACGCTGTATGGACTCTCAGTGCAACGAAATTCAAACTGATGGTGAACACATGGTGGCACCAAACCTGTTCATCCCATCACTGAAATATTTTCCATGTGCAACAAGTTACAGTGGTTCCTGCATCAGTTCACCATTGTTTACTAAGGTGTGCTATTTTTCTGTTCTCCTTCCCAGGGTGGGCCGTGTCGACGCCAGCAGCCGTCAGGATATAGTCCTTAGTGGCCACTTTATAAAGGATGAGCATTGCACCTTCACTAGCACCACTGGTCCCAGTGGAGAAGGTAGTGTGTCCCTCTATGCTTCTCAGTGTTTTCAGCACTGCATATCAGAAGTTAAGGTTAGCAACTGTTGTTGTAGCTGATGATGTTGCCTCTGTGCTTAAACAGCAGTCATCCTGGAGCCCTGCGAAGGAGCGGAGACCTATGTCAATGGAAAAAGGGTGACAGACCCCACAGTCCTGAAATCAGGTGAGTTCCTCTAGCTGCTGTCTCGTGCCCTTGTTTATCACAGGTTATTTTCCCCAGTACCAGCTATGATCATGAGCCAAGCATGCCATAGTTTTTAGACAGTTGACAGCGTTTATATCTTTTAAACAACAGGTAGGTCTGGCCATACTGACTTTCTAACTATGGTGTTATATCGCATCATGTTTTTGAATACAGTAACTGCTAGAATCAATCTACAGTAAACTACACATGTAAGAGACTACTGCCATCTAACTTTATTCCCTTCAGGAAAACAAAAATGGGAAAGTAGACCGAAGAATCTAACAACTAGCTTAGATAGCCAAGCTAGCTAAACTAATCTTATATGCTTATCTATCTAATCTTAGAGTGTAACTTTATTTTTATTGGTGGAAGAAATGAAAACATTAAAGACACACACAGCATATTCGTTGGCTTGTGCCTGCGCCCACATCACAGCAGCGATGATATTCAGTTTTATATATGGCTTAAAATGAACTGCTTAGTTTAAAAAAAGTGTCAATACAGTGTTCTTCCCTGACGTATCGCCTCATGTAGGAAACCGCATCATCCTGGGTAAGAGCCACGTGTTCCGCTTTAACCACCCTGAACAGGCCAGGGCTGAGAGGGAGAGGACACCCTGCGCTGAAACCCCTGCTGAACCGGTGGACTGGGCCTTTGCCCAGAGAGAGCTCCTGGATAAGCAGGGCATTGACATGAAACAGGAAATGGACCAGAGGTAATGTGGGGTGGGGGAGGGATAATGGAGGAATACACTTTACAATTCAGTCATTTAGCAGATGCTTTTATTCAAAGCGACTTGCACAGTGTATAATTACAACCTAACCTATCCTATCCCCACTTTAACTCTTAATGTGCAGTGGGTAGTTCTGGAGCGAAATAAGTACAGCTATCGTATCACCTATGATTTAATATTAATCCATGTCTTCAGGCTGCAGGAGTTGGAGGATCAATACCGCAAAGAAAGAGAGGAGGCCAACAACCTCCTGGAACAACAACGACTGGTGCGTGAATGGGCAAAACGCCAAATACGCTCTTACTGTATTAACACTCTACATCTCTGTCAGATGAAGACATAGATCTGTTACTTACTGTTACTGTTACCTTACCTTACCTCAGTCAATTACATAAAAAGTTTTACCCCAAATTGTAGATATACATCCATTCATTTTACATTGACATATCTAGGATTATGAGAGCAAGCTAGAAGCTCTTCAGAAGCAGGTAGACCGCTATTATCCAGACGCACCCGAGGAAGAGGAGGAGCCAGAAGAGGAAGGTAGAGCAATAAACGCATCACGTTTAATATTTATCTTGCTAGTGAGTCTGCTGTACTGTATATTCGTTCATCCTGTGTCCTCCTGGAACCACAGTGCAATGGACAGAGAGGGAGACTGAACTGGCTGTGTGGGGATTCCGCAAATGGAGGTGCTACCAGTTCACCTCGCTCCGAGACCTGCTGTGGGGTAACGCCATCTTCCTCAAGGAGGCCAACGCCATCAGTGTGGAACTCAAGAAGAAGGTTCTAGAAGTTCTGGTGTTTCAAAAACGCTCTTGCTGTCCACATTGACACAACTGTAGCAACGCTGTCACTCTGTCTGACCACCACCCTTGTGCTTTGTGTGCACCTTCAGGTCCAGTTCCAGTTTGTGCTGCTGACAGACACCCTGTACTCCCCTCTGCCCCCGGACCTGCTACCCCCGGACGTGGCTAAAGACAGAGAGAAGCACCACTTCCCTCGCACCATCGTGGCTGTGGAGGTGCAGGACCAGAAGAATGGGGCCACCCATTACTGGACAATGGAGAAATTAAGGTATTTGAAGATGGAACACAAGTCTGGGCCACGCAACAATGTATCGTAGCAGCATTCATCCACATTAGCGTTTCTGCACTCCTTGCGTTCGCTACTTGCCAACAAGCATGGCATTGGTCTGCATTCAGATGTTTTGGCCATAATGTCAGTAAATATTTTATTCATGATCATGGTGCTGGGCGGTGTTAGAGAAAAATTATATGTTTGTGTTTTTATATTAGTAAACAAATGCTGATAGCATTTATGGTCGTGACCTCCTGCCCTACCTATATAAAGTATTGAGGAAGTTCTTCCATGCTTGTTGCTGATCTACAATCTTGGTTGTGTCTTTAGAATTGGAATGTATCTAACAGGCGGAGCTTCTGCTCATTGGAGAACCTTTCTAAAGCAATGGCCAATAGCAATAAGCTGACAATAAGATAAAATGTCATATTATTGCTTTGATGGGGTCTGGGTTGAATCAAATTGATTATATAAACTTTATTTTATTAGGATAAGCCTGTTAGAGACATCCCTTCGTGCATCACTGGAAGGGGTCCTACCAGTGATATAATGAAATATCTTAACAGCTTAACAAAATTGTTTGTGTTCCTTGCAGGCAGAGGCTGGATCTCATGAGAGAAATGTATGACCGTGCTGCGGAGGTGCCAAGCACTTCCATTGAGGACTGTGAAACGGCAATGAGCGGTGGCGACCCATTTTACGACCGCTTCCCCTGGTTCCGTCTGGTTGGCCGGTAAATGTTGCTTAAGACCACTAACCCTACACATGCTCATAGTCAGACAGGAGATAGATCCATTGACCATTAAACATTCAATCAAAGCTCCAAAGCAGAGGCCAAAATAGTACAAAATAGCGAAAAACAGGAGAATTCATTTAGACGTTTTAGATAAATGTATTGGAAAATGTGAACATTTTGATGTTAAAACAATAATGGCCCTAGTTTCTTGGTCAAGACGCAAGCGGAGGTGCACAGTGCAAGTTCGATGTGTGGCCAATACTTTTTTGCTAATTTTGCTAGCTTTAGGCAAAGGTGAATTAAAAGCACAAACTTACCCAAAATCACACATGCCACTTTTGTGTAGAGATGCTAGCACAATATTTTGTTTTATTTGACACCAAATTAGCTTTGCGCCTTCTGACACACCCACTACTGCGCCCCATACCCATTTCAGCGCAAGCGATGTCATGGCGCGCCTAGCCGAGAGAAAAGCCACCTTGCACCCGACGCAATTGTCACTACGTCTGCGTTAGCGGTCCTGCCGGCCTTCTGCTGTCCAGAAACTAGAGCCCCTAATGTTGGCCCGATATTGTGGGTTCCTTGTGGCTTATTATGTTTTTAATACTAGCTTGGAGCACTGCTGCAAATGCATTTTCTCACTAATCTCTAGTTGCCATTTGATTTGTGTTGTTCATACAAAGCAAAATTTGACACATATTCAGTATTATCTTAGTTAGTTTAAGTAAATTTAAACCACTATTATCATTGTATTCATTTCTGGGGAACTGTGGTTCTTTCTGTTCCAAATCCTTGACTATTCCTAAACGTGATCGTAATTTCATCTGCATGAATCAGATTAAAGTGTAGCCCATGCAATTGGTATCTGAGTCCTGCTCACAGCCTATGTAGATTGCATCCTAACCTTCCATCTGTCCATCTGTCCCAGCTGTCTCCAGTTTCCCACTGTATGCTAAGAAACACCCAGGCTGGCTCAAAGGGAGCCAGGCTTTTTGTCCCTAGAAGTCCATCAGATGTGGTTCTCTAGTTCCCTCTTGGTTAAACCAGTGTGTGCTTCTACTCTATTGTACTAACCTAGTTCCAATGTCTCCGGCTGCACCAGCAACCCCATTTTCCACGCATGCATGAGTGAGCGCATGAGTGACCCCACCCCGTCCCCGACCCCCTCCAACTCTGAAATTACCGAGCTGGCTGACACGCGGCGGGAGGGGCGAGGGGGGGAGGCGGAGGAGGAGGAGGAGTTGGACAAGTTGGAAGACCTTGACGATGATATCTTTTTGGACGACCCGTGCTCGGAGCTCGGGGGAGAGGATGATGAGGATGATGATGATGATGATGATGATGATGAGCGAGAGCTTTGCCAAGGCTCCAGCAAAGGCCAGGATCCCTTTTACGACCGCTCGCCAATATTCAGTGTAGTGGGAAGGTTGGTGAGGTTTCAGGAGCATGCTGGTGGAGGAAACTAGCTCTTTCACGCTGAGACAGTGGCTACAAGGGAATGTTCTCAGCTACAAGTTACTGTCATGGCAACCTCACCTATATCTACATATATACACTATAGGGATGTATTCACTTGTTGGGGGCCCAAGTAGGTTATTTTGGGGGTCCCTACAGTAAAGAGATGTAGCAATTCCAGAATATGAGCTTAAATTCCCGCCAAAACCCTCTTTGGCTGCTCCAATCATTAAATCACACAGCATTCCATGTCAATGAGTCTCACCTACCCTAGTTACTCTGTTAACAACATTTTTCTAATGCTTCAAAATTGCAGGTGGACATCGGTAGACATTTCTGGGCATTTAGACTTATCTTTATTTTTTATGCACTCTACCAATCGAGTCCTAGCTGATCTCTAGCGGTTTATTAATCTAATTATTACACTCCTCGATTTGTGTACAGTGTTACAAATACTTTGGTTTGGTTTGAAACTCCGACTGCACATGCCCCCTAAGCAGTGCTAAGTGGCTCACACTCTACTCCTCCCCTTACAGAGCTGCTAGGCTCACACTGTTCTCCAACTCTCACTACTCCAGCCACATGTCCTTTCATGCACATTTGTGTTAAACAGTGACATAAACAATGAGCTGGGGTGGACATTTGTACCTTTAAACAAATACTAAACACTTCTTGATAGTGCCTTTACAAAAGTCATTCAAATGAGTCTGGGGTGACTCAGTTCATTCCACTTGCTGTGACAGATATCCAAGCAATGTTGAGGTTCAACGGCTGCTTGAGTTGTGTGTCTCACTGTTGTTTGTGTGTGTAAATAATAGTGGATATTTTAAAGAGATTTTTTTTTTGCTGAAGCTAAAGCACTGAAATCATTTGTAGAGTATATTCACACCCAATCTACATAACACCCCCACAGCAAAATGTTCTTGTCATGCTGTGAAACCTGGAGAGGTATAAAAGCGGGGAAATTATTCATATGCAATGTTAAACTGGTGATCACGGAAGATGAAAATCTCAAGATGAAAGAGCTGGTTTCTGCGGCAGCTGTCTCTTTTAGGCATGCCAGAGCACAAGTCTTCATTTTTAAAACCTTTTTGTCCATTTTTTTTAGTTCAGTATGGTGAACTAGCCCCCCTCTTTTGCACCCGTTTGCACAGTTCACCCCAGGAGATGGGATATGATTTCTGATACCATCCTTTTTTTTGGTGTAGCATACAGTATGTCTAGTTGTCGGAAGTGTTGATTCAAGCTGAGTCATGTTGCGTAATTTCTGTTCCATTTGCTTTTGATTCCTTTGAGTCAAGAAGCTGAAAGCATTTTCGTTCACCTTTTTTGTCCTGAGCATGCCTTCTTTGCACCTCACCAATCTTGTCATAAGCCCTCCTCGTTTAACGCTCCTTCACCCTTAAATGTCTACCCCCATCCCCATTGGCTCTTGGGAAATGTGGTCTTTGACTGCGAGAATGAAAACCGTAGCTAATCATCCCAGTATTGACAAAGAGAAAGAGAAGCGACTCTGATGACATGCACTAACATTTGTAAGAGCAATATGTAACTAGGCTGTTTCCAGTGTTTTCTAATATACAGGGGCTTCATGATGTCATTTATTGGGTATGTAATAGAGCCCGACCGATATATGGGAGGGTTGCGATGTTCATATAACCACATAATCATATATCAGGGATCCATGCTAAAATGTTTTAATTTGTATGTATTAGTATGTATGTATATGTATTTTTGTACTGTATGTATGTATAATTTTCTAATCCCAAATATCAACATTGGTATTGAACCAAAAAATCCAGTATCAGTCGGGCTCTAATGTGTAACGATGCACTGCTCAAATTAAGAATTATTATATTGGAAATGATAATCATTAGCACGTTATCAATATTGGAGACATTTTAGAAACACATACAATCTCCACATCAGTACTAAACATTAGTCAAATACCAACTAATTAATTAAAAGCTTTTAAAGAATCTGTTCTCCAGCTCACTAAGCTGGTGTCTCATATTGCATTGTGATCAGTAGAAGCACAGTTTGACTTCACCCATATGCTCCTAGCCTCACCAAGCTTTCATCGACAAAACACAAAGACCAAAAGACCAAAAGATAACCTCATTAATACACACCGAGGAAAAGTTCCCAGAGGAGCGATAGTAAAGGGCAAGCCATGGCCATCGCGAGAGCAGTCCCAGCTTCTGTTTGGTTGCTTTGCAGCTCTATGTTCTTGTCTGTCCAGTCCAGTGGTATTTTGTTTTTTTTTATTACGTTTGCAACATCCGCTTTACACTGTGACGTCTTTAATTCTGTTCCATCTCTCTCTTGTCTCTTTCCCGTCTCTCCTGCAACCTGTCCTTTGAATCTCACCATCAAGGGCCTTTGTTTATCTGAGTAACCTGCTATACCCGGTGCCCCTCGTCCATCGCGTGGCGGTCGTCAACGAGAAAGGAGAGGTGAAGGGCTTCCTCAGAGTGGCCGTGCAGGCTATATCAGGTAAGGTCTGGTTGATCGACTCCGCTCTGAGGTAGAGAAACCAGGTTTAGAACATAGATGATGCATGTAGAAGATGGATGTAGCACTATTAAAACCATTCTGATTTTGAAAGCTCTGCCGCTGCGATTGTCAGTCTGCAAAGGATTTTAAAATCTTTCATCACCCGGGTTGAGAACCATCAGCCCATCAGTTGAAGGTGGTACAATCGTCTGCTAGTGACTGTTCTGCGACATCCTGGTCTATCATGTTCTAGTGGTCTGGCTGTTTGACTCCCCCCAGGATGGTCGTGGGTTCAAGCCCTGGTGTTGGCCTACCTGTAAGCATCCTTGATGGAGCAGTCATTTTCAAGTTAAGAACTTCTAATGGGAAAGATTTACTGACTTTTCTAGCGAGAAGTTGCCTATTGTACACCTTAAATTCCATTCATTCAGAGAGTGATTTATTTTGAACCCAAGTGCCTGATGGCAATTGACGTCGTGGGGGTTGCTACAGCAGAGAGGCTAAAAGACGTGATGCGCACTTCTGCACTGTGGACCTGGTTGATCCACCTGCTGAGACATGGGATAGGGTGGCACTGGAAGGTACAGGCTCCGTGTCACTGCCTGAGGAAATCCAGTGAAGGTGCTTTCTGTTTCCCTCCAGCTGACGAGGAAGCTCCCGATTATGGCTCGGGGGTCAGGCAGTCGGGCACCGCCAAGATCCTGTTTGAGGACCAGCAGTTTGAAAAGGTACAGTGAGCCTAAAGCAACTTTGCTTTCCCCGACTTGTGTTTGCCAACCATTGCCTCCGTGTTACACTTTGCTTTTTCCAGTTTCAGTCCGAGTCCTGCGCTGCGGGACTGTCCCACAAGGGGGTTTCTCAGGAGGAGCTCCGCATCGTGGAGGGGGAGGGGCAGAATGCCGAGATGGGGCCCTCGGCCGATGAAGTAAACAACAACACATGTGCGGGTAATTCTATTAAGCGTGGGTTTGTACCATTTTCCTGTATATAAGTGTGTGTATGTGTGTGTGTGTGTGTGTGTGTGTAACGGAGGCCAGCGGTACAGCAAGGTGCTGCGCTGTGCAGAGTAAACCTCACTCCCCGACACCTTAAGAGACGTGTTAGCGACTGACGCTAGAGCCCATTGGGTTTTAGCCTCCCTTACTAACTCGTCCGCCTCCCACGCCAGGGATCCGGGTTCGAGTCCGGTGCGGGACTCGACCGATTACCTGTGCACGCGCTATGGTTGCTTTATATTGTGAAGCCGTAGCTGACTTCTTTTGACATTTCTCATAGCTGGTGCAGATGAGACTGAGGCACCCCTGAAGGGCAGTTTGGAGGGCCCTCTAGATGGCGCCATGGAGCACCTCCGAATTGGCGATGTGTTTACATTCAGAGTCACCGTCTTACAGGCCTCTAGCATATCAGCGGAATATGCTGACATATTCTGTCAATTCAAGTAAGCCTATTTCCTCACATCATTTGTACTATTGCTACACTGTAAAAAAAACAGTTAAACTGTAAATATTTTTTACAGTGTATTGTGTCAATTATGAACATAAAGTGATATCATTCTTTCCTGTAACTCCAGTTTCATCCACCGCCATGACGAGGCCTTCTCCACCGAACCGCTAAAAAACACTGTGCGCGGCCCCCCTCTTGGCTTCTATCATGTGCAGAATGTGAGAATTTGCGGGTCCTTCACATCAACGCCATGGATTGTGACACGGCTCTTTGAGTACTTAAACCATACTCTTTTGGTATCATAGATTGCTGTAGAAGTCACCAAATCCTTTGTGGAGTACATCAAGATGCAACCGATAGTGTTTGAGGTGTTTGGACACTACCAAAAACAGGCATTTCCTCCGCTGTGCAAAGATGTCATCAGGTATTGTGGTCCCTCAGAAATCTCATTTATTTGCTGATATACTGTGGCTTATAACCTAACTTTGTGCAGTTTTATCAAGTGACAAATTAACATAACGTTCTGTCCCTCCCTCAGTCCACTGCGTCCTTGCAGAAGGCAGTTTCCAGGAGTGATGCCCCTGTCCAAGCCCGGTAAAAACATTCATATTGATGTCAACAACAAAGCATGTAAAATGTTTGTTTTTGAACGTAGTGCTATATGTTCGCTAGCGTGGCAGCCCAGGGATTTGTTTACTCTGGCTGTGTTACCTGGATGTGTTTTGTGGCGTAGTCTCTTTGTGCTAGTCTGCTTGTCAGCCGTGTCACCTCAGCCTTGTGTTGTCGGGTGCAAAGCAGCAGACTCTGAGACCTCACCGGAACGGGAGAAAGCCCTGGAGCTGATCCGATACCTGGTCCCGGACGTGTTCAATGGGGCGCTGGTCGACTCGCTGTCAGGCCACGCCCTGTCTGCCGCTGGCATGGCTGCGTCCTTCCTACTGGAAGGGGACGAGCAGGCTCAGTTACCGGCTCCGCCCACCTCTATCTGTTCAGTTATTAAAGCTCAGAAGCCCGGTTGGTCAATGGCGTTCTATCCAAGAGAATCCCTGTAACCTAAAGCTCTTTTTATATCTGATCGGTGGATGTCTCTCTGTAGCTCATTTAACTGGGGTTATGGTATTATATATAACCCTGGTAACATTAGCTCACGGGATACTTACAAAATAAAGCGTCACGCTGTACAGGATAGGTTCATGAACTACTAGTGAGGTCATTTCTCCAATAGAGGTAACAGCACTTTGCTAAAATATAAACAATGCAAGCAGAAAGACAATTTCCATTTTGGAATAATAGATCATGTGTAGAACATGTATCACATCTCACAGGTTTAGTCATGGGCGGCATCAGTCTGAATTATTTGATATAAAAAGGATTTGGGTTACAGGGTTTCTACAGTTGGATTGATTCTCTGTGCACTGTGTGTCTACTGTCGACTTGTGTGGGTGACTTTCCCTACAGCTCCTCCTCTGAGTGCTTCTTGAACTGGATTATGGGTATTCTCCACTCATAGTGGAATCTAATTCTCTGATAGTGGATGAATATGTTAAGTGGGAGTAGATTAGCTAAAATATGCTATTTATTTTATGTGTGAAATACTTCGGTGCACGCAAATGTTTACTTAAAACACTACCTTGCTATATGTAAATGCCTGAAATGTGCAATCTTGTGGTTTTGGAGGACCTCTTATAGTCACGTGTTCGCTTTTTATGATTGTACTAGGCTGAACGACAATCAACACAACACAGGATAAATTAAAATCTCTAAATCTTATTCCTGACTGAAGGAGTGACAAGATAAGAAATGCTATTCCCTCTGCAGTGGTTCTCAACCAATGTTGACCTATGCCCCCCAAAAATGAATTCCTTCCTTTCAAGATAATATGATAATGTATACACATTTTATTAAAGATTAAAAAATTGGATTTAAAAAAGAATGGCAAAAGCATTCCGTTTTTGAGAACATTGAGAACATTGAGAACCACTGGTCTTTCCACAGGACTCTGTGGCTCCCTGCTTCAATCTCAACTCCTCTATTTTCCCCTTCCACTCTCCATTGTGGGATCAGAGCTGTAACATCCCCTCTCTCCCTGTCAACACAGTGCCTGCCACCAAGCTGACAGCTGTGTCGCGACCCACGGCAGGGCCCTGCCACTGCAAATATGATCTCATGGTGTTCTTTGAGATCTGCGAGCTAGAGGCCAACGGAGAGTGAGTACCCCTTATTGGAGTGGTTGGGATTTACGGCATGTACAGCTCAGCAGGAACAGATACGTTTCACTTCAGGTGTTTGGGCTTGATTTGGTTCCTAATGTCGATGTCTAGCGGTAAAAAACAGAGAGATTGGAAAGTGACTCCTCGATTTGGGTTGAAGCTCCGTCAGTGGGCGCGCCCCCCGCCTCCTCCCCGTAACTACCCTTACCTTTAACAGAACGTTCTCATGCACAGTTGGGTTTCAAAAATAAACAGTGAGCTGGGGGAAATGTTCTGGGGGCGCTAGGACACAATCGAGCAGTGTACCTTTACTTTTACATTTACATTTACATTTACAGCCCTAACCCTTTTCTCCAAAGCGACTTACAATAAGTGCATTTGTCAATAACGGAATAGGTCATCACATTCTGTTAGAATAATGCCATCAGCAGTCATCAGGGCTAACTTAGATCCTAATACATCACATTACATCAAAATACCATTGAAAATAATTGCAAACAGCTTATACAAAGAGCTTAAACATTGTAAGAATATAATTTTTTTAAATAGAGATAGATCGAGACAGATAGATGATCGCCATAAAGGGCTTAAGTTAATGGGACTGCTATGAGACAGAGAGATTAGTGGCGTAGGTACCAAGGGGGATTTTGAAGAGGTGGGTCTTGCTTTAAGTTTCTTGTGGAAGATAGGTAGGGACTCCCTTTAAGATGCAGGATGGAGTAAACTAATACCCAGAGCTTAACACACGTGTGTTTGTCCTTGGTGTTCATAGTTACATCCCTGCAGTTGTAGACCACAGAGGAGGCATGCCTTGCCACGGCATCTTCCTGCTGCACCAGGTAGGTAATAGTGGCAAATGTCCTTTTATGAGTACTTACACCTTCTTGGAAGGCGTAGAAAGCCTTGAGTGTACGCCACTGGAGAAAAACGTGCATTCAAGGGGACACGTGTTTTGCATTTGGTAATACTCTCTCTCACAACCACTCAATAGGGGCTTCAAAGAAGAGTGGCTGTCACTATTGTACACGAGTCAGGAGGCGACATTTATTGGAAGGAAGTCCGTGAGCTTGTCGTGGGTACGTTTGGTTTTCAGATTAAGATAAGATAACGCTTTATTGTTGGGGAATCAATAAAGCGGTAGTGGTATAGGGTGGTATATTGGTTCTCCTTGGGGAAAGATCTAGACTTAGTATCTTATCTTTGCTTTCCTAGGACGTCTTCGCAACACACCAGAGGCTGACGAGACTATCGTTGATCCCAATATCCTCTCCCTCAACATTTTAACTGCTGGATATGTCAGGCCCTTGCAAGAAGATAGGTATGTACTCGTAGATACCTTTGATTGACACCGCCGTGTTACGATGTTGACATCTTGGGTATGCACTCAACTTGGTCTTGAGTTCCGAACAGAAATGAATTGCAGTTGCGCAAAGTCTTTATTAAAAGCCAATAGCAGGTGGGCTGAATGTATTTGATAACCAGGTATTAACAGCAGTCGGATTTAAATACTGCTGCTGCTGTTGTCAGCTCCTGCATTGGAATGTGGCGCACAGGCAAATGCATGGCATAAAAAACTAATTTATCAATATAGTCCGAAGAAAAAGAAAAGCATGGCAACAAGTTGCAAAGCTTGGAATGCTATAATAAATCACTGTTTTTATTCTTATTTTTTCCAACACACTTATTATTTTACATTTTTATTATTCTGAACGCAAGCGGTCACTGGTCACAAATATTAGCAAGCCAAGGGACGTGCGTTGTTTTTTCAAAAACCAACTGTTTACCAAAAGCTGACATTGATAGTCCAGATTTGAATGATCCATGTTGGCTGCGCGACCCTTCCCACACTGTTAAATCTGTGCTTTAGATGTTTGATTGCTATCACTGTGCGCCGTACGCGGTCATGTTACATCCCGTTTCCCAGTCTATCACCTCCCACCTGTCACCGTCTGCTAATGCCCAGCACTTACCTGCTGGTAGATCTCAAGCAGGCCTGCCATGTCACACACCCTCATTCTACTGTGCTTCACATACTGCATGCCTGGTAATAGCCTGTCATACAGAACACATATAGAAGTACTAGGAGATATATTTTTTAATATTAAGTGTATGTCTACTCTAACTAATAAGGTGTACCCTTCACGGTTACTCCGGTTACTCCGGTTATTTATTCATATTTTTGACACGCATAACTTAGACTAAGATACCATATTACATCGTACTGTACAGTATATGATAACAGCTTTAATTTACAATTGATCAATCTCTATATATATCATACTATTTGTATTGTTTTGTTTTGTGCAATACACAATATTGTATCATTTGAAAGTCAGTATTCATTATGCATTAGCATGGTTCCCTAACACCTAACCACAGCTAGCATAGCGACTTTGTCATGAACATCATTATGCAGCGGTATCATAACCGTAGAATATTAACATATCATACAGTGTATTTCCAACATAATTACACTGAATTGAATCCATTATTTCAGTGTTGCAATCAAATGACCTATAATAATGATAACAACAACAGAAACTTCTTGTTTGTTCATTTAAATTTGGTGGTTGCCCCTCCCACTTGACCCAAACTATAATGTCATTTCTTAGCCTTGGGGTGACATTCAATTAAAATAGGGAACCAAAGGGTCCAAGCAACGCTGTATAGTGGCTGTGCCAGACCACCCTAGCCTTAAATATGGTGCAGCACTTCTTTGGCTCCCAAACCTTCAAAGGTCCCTTACTAGTAAATAGTACGGGATCTTAATATTCGTTCTATTGGGGGTTGAGGGCCCGGCACTATTTAAAAGTGTGGTTCGGCTGCGGCCTCTGCTCAGTCTTGCGGCAAGCTCTCGACAACGAGGTGAATGCGGATGCTGACATATTTTCTCCACTAACAGAATGTTTGTTTTTGTTTCTGCAGACAGTTTCTTGATTCGGACATGCCTAGGTATATTATTTTCCCTCTCCTACTCTTCTTCTTTAGTTAGATACCAATCTCATACCATTTAAGTTCAATCAACACCGCCTAGTGGCCTATCGACTTACAGTAGTTCCCGTTTAGTCCCCTCCTCTCCTCCTACCCCCCGTGCGTGCTCTGGTTGGGCCAGTGCGCTGCGGGTTGGCGGCGCCCCCCCCCGGCCGCCCGGGGGGGCGGG
>JAOEHI010000019.1:131927-168154 GCA_025447815.1 Percopsis transmontana | reverse complement strand
TTACTATAAGTTTGAATTTTTCCTATACTTATTTTGTTATCATAAATGATAAACAGGAGGGAAATGTTGGAAAAATTTTTAAACAGTAGTGGCTCACCTTCTCGGCTATTCTTCTCACAGTGTCCAATTTAATGACCGTGGAATCACTGTCCACTCCTCCACTGCGAGGCACCATCTCTGCAGGAAAAAGTTCATACGAATAAGGTATATGAAACATTTCATTATTTAAAACATAAGTAAGTCATCATTTATATTATATAGACAACCAACCTGCTATTTCATACTCATCAGGCATTTCTTTGACCAGCTTCTCCATGGCGATGTCGTTGAGAGGACCCAGGATGACGATTGGGCGTTTGAAATTAGCTGGAGACAGTTTAAACCGTATTAGAACTGGTCTGACAAGTCATGACTGTACACAGGCCAGAGCATGTTCATGAATAAACAACAAATCCTCCCATTTCCATCAACCTACACATCTACAAAACATGTCTTTCATGTGAGCACGGGCAGTTGATGTGGGGGGAAAATGTACCTACCTTCTCTGAGTAGAACCTTTTCATAGGGTGGGAATTTGCCCTGAATGGTGAGCTGCAGGAGGTCATCACGGGTCCGGCGAACATTCTTCTTACCACCTCTGAGCCCCCGTAGTTTCCAGAACTCAGCTCTTGGTCCAGACACCTGCTTGTCTCCACTAACCCTCTGGCTCTGCTCTGTACTGGCAAGGTTCTCAGCTCTGGGGAGTTTAAATAGGGTTTAACGAGTTATTTAGAGTTGTTTTGCATAGGGTTACCACATTAATATTGATTATTTGAGTGCTGGTAAGATCTAGGGCCATAGTTTTCCAGTCACGGCGCAAGCGGAGGCGCACGGCGCAAGTCCACGGTGCAAGTCGATTCAAGGTGTGGCCAAAACTTTTTTGCTCATTTCGGGACTTGTGGCGGTAAGTGGGAGCAACTGCGGTGCAGTTGCAAAAGGGTTGGATTAGAATGAATAAATTATCAGTAGGAAAGGTGGGGGCTTAATTAAATTATGGCCAATCAAATCAGCTCCTCTCATTCCCTTTAACAGCAGCGCGCTCTCTCTCGACAAACTGCCAATTTTGTAATAGACCATCAGAAAAGCTTCTCCCGGGAGGAGCCTGTCTAAAATGATGTCCTTGTTCGGGAGGTGCACATTCGCCAAGTCCACAAATATTGCACCTCTAATAAACCACTATGATACACGTGCATACATTTTGTTTTGTGATTAAAAAGGTTAAGGACAGTTAGTTAAATTATTCACAAAATAGATCACATAACATACACGAAAATGGCATGTGTGGTTTTGGATAGGTATGCCTAAAGCCCGGACACTACCACACAACGTGAAACCAGGGGAACAGTACAGATGCACACTGTAACTATAAATGAACCAACAAATTCTTCTGTATTTCTCCCTGACCTAGTGTAGTTGGGGATGGTGCCTTTGTCCATCTCGTGCAGGTCGTTGCCCATGCGTATGGCCAGCCAAGTTCCCAGCTTCCCGCGGTGCATGGTGTCCACCACCCTGAACACCTCTCCTCTGGTGAAGCCCAGGCCCACGGTGCCTTCGGGTTCATGGTCAAAGTGGGTCCGGATGTAAAAGTTGTCCCCCAGGTTTGACTTGATGATCTTCTTGTAAACTGAGGAAATTCAGAGGAAAAAGAGCAGTGATAATGTACAGTAATACCATCCGTGTAGACAGGATCTTCAAAAATTTATCTGGGATCAACTAAAGTTAGGCTGTATTTATTTTGTACGGTACTCACTGTCCATCTTGTGCTGGGTGCGGATGTCCACCTGCTCTCCTCTCCTGATGTTGAGAAGGAAGTTTGCAGCCTCCTCTCGTGTCAGATGGCCAAAATCTACGTT
This sequence comes from Percopsis transmontana, assembly GCA_025447815.1. Lineage (NCBI taxonomy): Eukaryota > Metazoa > Chordata > Actinopteri > Percopsiformes > Percopsidae > Percopsis > Percopsis transmontana. The sequence continues at coordinate 166,262 of JAOEHI010000019.1, read as the reverse complement.
ATTCACCTGCACAAGACGAGACATGTATTCAATATTTATATTGAATCTTTAGAGTTAGGGTGGCGACAGCAACATGTATTACACTGGTATGATAAAGGATAAAGGATCCAGCTGTTAATTCACCTGCATGATTTGGTCTCCCTCCTTCATGCCCTGTTCATGGGCAGGGCTGTTTGGCTGAACCCCCCCGACGAAGATACCGACATCGTTTCCGCCCACCAGCCTGAGTCCCACGCTTCCCTCCTTTACAAAGGACACTTGCTTTAGGTCTGAGCTGTACCTACAACCGTCAGACAGAGAAGGGAGAGTAATGGCAAGTTAATCCCATGTAGCCGCATGTAAAACATCACGATATAGAGCAATACGACAGCACAGATACCCAGTGGTGTCCATTGGCAGACGAGGGTCACTCACCCCAGATTAGGTACAGGGTAGGAGTCTGGTGGTAGGGAGTAGAGGGGCTCCTCTGCTGCCTTGGCTGAAAGAGATTACAGGCCGGTTAGAGTCTCAACACATAAGACAAGATGGCTGGCAAGATTAAACTACAGCTACTGAGAATCTCTATGGCAACAGACGTGGATGATACTTACAATAGGGTGGAGGGTTACTCGTCACTGAGACCCCGGATCTGAGAGTGTCAGTTCCATTAGCAGCACGAGGAACACTTCAGGAGGCAGGAGAATGGAATTAGTGCAGGTTGAACATCAAAGAATACCAGCCAAAGCACCAGCCTAGTGTGGAGGGCCTGGTACTCTACTCTACTCCTCCTCCTTTAGAGCTCCTAGGCTCATACCATTCTCTACCCCTCCCCCTATAGCCACGCACACTTTCTTGCACTGTTGCGTTTCCACAGTGAGCTAGGGCACAAATGTGAGGCTCTGGGCTCTGGGCTCTGGGCTCTGGTGCAGTCAACAAGTGTACCGTTAATATGTGCACATAATACATTTAACACATGGTGATGCTTGCAAATGAAAACAACTTAGTATGTAAACATGTATATGTCGGCCTATACTGTATGTTTTTGGTGGTGGTGGTAGTCTAGTGGTCCTGGTGTCGGGCTCCCAGCCGGCAGGTTGTGGGTTCGAGTCCCAGAGTTGGCCTAACCATAAGCACCACCATCCTTGAGCAAGATGCCTAACCCCTACTTTTGTACTCATTGTAAATCACTTTGGAATAAAGTAATTGGTGTGGTGCTGGTCGCTCAATCTTACCCGCGACTGCTCCCTCTCTCTGAACTCCCAGACCTTCTAAGATGTGAAAGTGGGTCGGATTCTGAGGAAGACAGAATAGTCAATACTTTATCTTGTGTGTTCTGCACCTTGTCACCATTTAACAGGAGATAGGACAGGTCTTTACTGACCAACAGGAGATGGTCTGCTGGTTGGTGGTCCTTGACGATGCGATTTCTGTTTTACTGCGACGGAGGAGTAAATTGTCTCAGGAAGAACTCTGAAATATAGTTAGAAGGAAAGTACAGCAGGTAAAAAAAATTTGAAAATCAAAACAGCCTTAATATATAATTTATTCTACAAATTTTGAGTATTTTGAACATAACAGTATGAGGCTAATAGAGGAATAGGATAACTAACAGTAGATAGATGAATGAGGTTATCCAGTAATAGTTCTTTCCATTGCACCGGATGGATTAGCCTAAGATCCTGCCTTGCTTTCTACCATTTGTCTCCTGCCTCCTGATTCCGTTAGGAGAGTCTCACCTGTATCGCTCATTGACCTTGTCGGAGTCTTCACTGGCGGTCGAGTCCCTGCGAGGAACAGATGCGTAGCTGGCCTCCGACTCTGATTCCGACGGAACTACGGACACAGAGACACATGAAATAAGGGCTGTCTTGGTGAAACACAACTTACTAACTAACTTGTTGGTCAAATATATAAAAATAAATCAAATAAAAACCGGATAGTCTAGTGGTCTAGGTGTCGGACTTCCAAACTGGAAATTCGTGGGTTCAAGCCCCCAAGTTGGCCTATCTGTAAACATCCTTGAGCAAGATGCCTAACCCCTATCTGCTCCATTTAATAGCACCATGTAATTGTAAGTCGCTTTGGATAAAAGTGTCTGCTAAATGACCCAATTGTAAAAACACAGACAATTAAATAAAAAGCTTATGAACAATTAGCACTGTGCTTTCCATTCATTCTAGTCCTAATCTGCTGCCAAGTTTTTATTTTGGACCAAAACTCCCACTCACACACACTGTGTAAAGCGTGTAAAGCACAAACCTTTCAGTGGTGGATTGCTGGCCTCGACACTAGGGACATTAGGGGGTGCCCAGCGTGGTGGCTCTACCGGGGGCTGCTGGGATAGATCAGAGAGGACTCTGAAAGAGAAAATAGGGAGGTGGGAGTGAGGGAGGAGGAAGACAACACATCTCAGTTACATCTGGAGTGGGGGGCGGGGCTTGTGGCTAATATGATGAATATTGGTTTGAGGTTGGTTGAATATTCACCTCAGCATCCCTTGGGGTTGCCCTCCCTTGGTTTAGGGGGTGGTTTACATCGTACTGACTGATCACAAGTTTGAGAAGTTCAGCTATATGGTAGACTGATAGTGAGGTTTGTGGGATATAAACTACCCTTAAGAGTGATCATTAGGTAGGTCGGGACTTAGCTATGAAGACGTGTGATTAGGATAATGTTTTCAATGAGTTCAATAATGCGTACTGTCTCAACAATTAGCCAGTAAAGGGACATGTTCAAGGTCATTTTCATTTTATTGGTAAAAACAAGAACAGCGCATAACAGAAATACAAAAAGGCATCACATGCTACACAGACAAATCAAGGGCTATAATACTAAAAACATGAAATCAGCAAACAATTAAAACCAAAACAAAATATCAAACACAAAACAAAATGGTATGACAAATAAAAGAGCTATGACTGGCTTGTGTAAATGACAGGATTGAGATGTACCGTCTTTACATGTCCAGTCCTTGAAATCTTGCTGGGTCGGGAGATGGGGGCAAGGGTCTGGGGGAGGAGGGGTGGGGAAGTGGGGGTAGCTAAGAGGGTGGGCTGGGTATGACCCTCATCTCTACCTGTATCTACTGTGGTCCTGGCTGTAGGGCGTGCCTTGTCTCGGGGTGTTGTCAGCGCTGCCATCAGAGTCTGACTCAGAGTCTGCAGAGACAGATAACAGCTGCATGGGTGTTTTGCTGTTATGCAATAGTATCACTCCATAGTTTCGTGAGAGCTCATAAAAACATACAGTCAAGGCTGACCAGGCTTTTCCTACAGCCACCAAACAAACGGCACTGATACTGACCTGGCGGTGGGACTCTGACGGGGGAGTTGACTCTCCGAAGGGGCTCCTGGCGAATGGTGATTGGGGTGGGTCTGAGCCCTGCGTAGGGCAGGTCAGGAAGAACCCTGAGAAGAGAGGCAGATGTAGAGACCAGAAATTTTGTTGTTTCGTTTGTTTTTTTAAATAATTTTTGTTTTCATTTGTACTAGGATTTTTCACTCGTTTAAATATATTTAAACTTTTTGATTGTTGGGCTGTTTAATTTTTGTTTAGTTTTCTTTATACCATCAAGATTTTGCTAAATATGTTTTCAAACAGTGAGCACTACCTGAAAACATAAGGATTAGGTCAGGTGGAATCAGATGGTGTAAACACAACCCTACTTGTATCTGGAGTCCAGGCGTGGGCTCTGTTTCCGAGCGGGAGGCGAGGCGCTGCGGTCAGAGTCGGACTCCGACACAGGCTTGCGAGGCCGTGAGGCGGAGGAGGAGGTGCGAGGGGCGTTCCAGCTAGTATCTAGAGAGGAGGCCTTGGGGTTGGGTAGGATGGACATGCCAGACAGGCTTCTGGGAAAAGAGGAGAGTAATTTAAATGGGGAAAGCAGGGACGGACGGCGTGTTCGCTTCATCACGCCACCAGCACAAACATGACTAAGGTTGAACTAACTTGTATTTATTGGACTGGTCTGGGATGTCTCTCCTGGAAGGGACAGGGGAGGCACTGCGGTCCGAATCAGACGCAGGTGGAGCTGAGAACAGTTTCAACCATATCAAACATTACATACAGCATTTTACAAACGGCTGCCCCATTATGCATTTGTCTGGCAGGGCGTTTCTACTCCTAATGTGACCTCCAGACAAACATGGTCAGCTAACACAGTGCTTATTGATGCACGCATTACACAGTATTCCTCAAGGTGCTATGAGAATAGAGCTTAGTGTATCGAGGTTTTTGCTGCCGATGGGGGTGCCCAATTTTCACATTTCTCTATCGGGAGGGGCCCACGTTTGGTTGTTTAGTAGACCCCAGGACTCCCGAGAAGTTAACGTAACTCAATGCTTTGTTTGAGCAAATGTTGCATGAACTCCCTCAGGAAGGGAGCTTTTCTCTGCAGCACTAACCTCTGTGAGAGGGGTAGGCCTTGTTTTGTGGCCGGGTCAAGGTGGAGCGCACTGGGGAGGAATCCCGAGACTTGGCAAGAGGAGCAGGCTCCGCTCTGGTTCTGGATGAGAAAACAAACGTCTGTAGTAAAGGTTAAGACAACAGACATGGCAACTAGCGCTGTGGATGTGACGTGACAGACTATATGAGTTTAACGTTAGCATGTACCTGCGGGTGCGTCTTTCCCTGGTGGGATGGCGAGAAACTCTGTCTTTGGTGATGGGCATGTCCATGTCGAGGTCTGAAATGTCTGACAGGAGAAATAAGGGACGATTGCTCGAATGGTGAGCAATGAGAGCAATTGCACATGACCATTTCGTTTCCTGTCTCCTTTCTCCTCGCTGCTGTCTTAGTTTATATTTCTTTTATATATATTTCTTTCCCTCTCTTTTTTATCCCTTCTCCGCAATGCTCTTTCAGCCCCTCCCCCTTCCTTGAGACTCTCCTACCTTCCAGTTCGGAGCTGCTGTCGTCCCGACGGTCATCCTCGCTGTTGGGGGCGCTGTCCACCACCTCGGGGATGCTGACCAGAAATTTGCGGTCGTCCCTGAGGACCATCATGGTGAGTTTCCCTCGGCTCTTTTCCACCAGGTGCTTGGTCTCCAGCAGTGACAGGTTCTCCGTCGTCATGCCGTTTATCTGGCCACAGATGTCGGCATTTGTTTAGAAATACGACTACAAGAACATACGTGCCTGGCATGAATGACAGTGTTAAATACTCGCAGTGGTTATTATTATTGTTCAATTATCTTTAATTAGATATGCATACTTATGTTTATAGCAGTGCATATGATGATGCTTTTATTTTATGCTATTAAGAGAAGTGGTTCATTTCTTGCGACCCTACTCGTAAAAGGCACATGCATCCTTTTTGGGGTTCAAGGGCCAAAACATTTTAGAACCACATGGATCAACAGATCATCATATATTAATAATTATATGGCCTGTGGAGCATTTTTTTATTTGATGCATTGATGAAATGCCTTTTTTTATTTTTTAAAAAGGAAAAGTGAAAGAAAAGGCATTTCATCAATGCAACGAAATGCTCCACAGGCCATATAATTATTATTATTATTATATATGATGATTCTGTTCTGTTCAAAAAAGAAACATTAAAAATAACAATTAAAACAACAATCAAAGCATACAAGATACAGTTTTAGATTGCCATTCCGCTGCCAGATTCTCCCGTCTCACCTTGAGAATGAGGTCTCCCTCCTGCAGCGAGCCTTCCTTGGCGGCCAGGCCGGTTTCTGTCATGTGTTTGATGAAGATCTGGCTGCCCAGCTTCAACCCATACTCTGCAGGCAGGTAAAGACACATTGAAACCCATAAACCAGCCAGTCAGAAGCACCGCTAATATCCGAAAAGTTTCAGATAGTGGTAGATTACCCCTTTTTTCCACACTCAGAATAATATAGTAGAATATTAACCATGGGTACTTGTGGGTAAGACCTTGCTAGATAAGATAGGGACAAAGGAACGTTACAGGTAAATACCACCAAGGCCAGGCTAACAATGCTCTCCGTTCTCAGGTGCCGTACCATCAGTGAGTTTCTTCTTCACTAATGTGGTCCGGATGGGCTTCTCTGCTACGTCATGGCGTGGCAGCCTCTTGTACCCCGTGTTCATGAGTGGCAGCGAGTGGCCGTTGCGGTCAGGCGTGGGGCTGCGCCGGCGGTAGAGGTCCTGGTCTTGAGTCTTGTCGCTGCCGTCGGAGTAGCGTCGCGGTTGGCGCGCGGCGGGAGCATCCTGGTCCAGGAGGTTGGAGTGGGAGATGGCTCGAGTTGGCCTGCTGGAGGTTGCTGGGATCTGGATCTTACGAGGACGTTTCACAGTCTGAGGGGGGAGGGATAGAGAGAGAGGGAATGTCAAGCTAGTAGTGGTAACGTTGACGTCTGGTAACAATCGGAGAAAGATAAGCAATAAACATATGAAAAGAGAAGGACATTTGACAAAAGTTAGCTACAGTACAGCTAGACCATTAAAAAGACCATTTAATATTGAATCTCTATGGCCATTGCTAGCCACCTGAGAGTAAGAGGATAGAGAATAAAGCTTGGGAATCAATGCTTCAGAGAACCAGTTGATGTTAATGCTTTCTGTACTCACTATATTGACGGTCTTGCCACGGGACTTGAGGTTCTGAATAGTAAAGTTGGAATGGACATTCTCCATAGAAACCCCATTTACCATCACAATCTGATCTTTGGTGCTGCAAGCAGAGAACGTCAGTGTCAGCAGAACACGTGCAGAAGTACATTTCCTTCTATGTCCATGTGTAAGATAGTCCTGCTTTATTAGTATTATTATTTTTTAGGGGGGAAATTGGTAATAAACGTACAAAAGCCGTCCCATGGCTGGCCCGTTCGGCAGCACATCAGAGACAATTATAGCAGTGTCACCAGTTTCTGGGTGGGGCTTGTCCCTGCCCCCGGATACTGCAAAGCCAAACCCCAACTTGGGATCCTTTCATTGACGGATGTGGAAAACAGGGAGAGGGAGAGAGAGATAGACTACTTCATTAAACATTCTAATTTACAATGACCTATGAGGCATTACTTTTTCAGTTAGCAGAAGTAATAGAAAAGAAAATATGAGCTTATTCATTACATCAAAACAATACATTTCACCATTATTTATTTTAACATAAGATCCTTGTTTTTACTACACTAGAAAGTTGCACAGTATTATTGTCCTTCCCACACAGAGACAGAGAGAAAGAGATATCTGGAAAGGGGGCACATTCCAGTGGCACTCAACTGTATCACCTGGGCTAAACAACAACTATCAGGGCGTGTCCCCCTGAATTCCTGCTGGAGCCTGTGAAAGTGATAGTGAATCCTAATCCACCTCAAACCCCACAATACCAGTGTACCACACACTGTGTGGCCACACTCGCTGTATAACAGGCCCAATTAAAACAAACACACGATTACTTACTCTGTTCAGCGTTATGGTGTGCTGCTCCCATATTCTTAACTCCTCCATGCCTGGTTTCTGAAAGGACAGAAACAACAAGTAACAATTAGCAGAGAAAACAACAACGATTACATCAACATTATAAAAAACATCTTTGAAACAGATAAACGTACAACAAACTTACAACAACAGCTGAGTCTGAGTAGTTTGGCTTTAGCTTGACTAATGCGTGTGTGTGTGACTTTAACCCAGCATGCTCTCACCTGTCTCGTTCCTGCCTGACAGGTGTGGGGGAGGGGCTATAATCTGGCCTACGTACACAATACACACGCCCTATACATGTCCTGGCGGTGCCAATGAAATACGACACCTGAGGCTTGTTTGGAAATTGTACTGAAATACTGCATTTAGCTAAACCAACCGCCTCCTCTTACAAGGCTTACATCATTCATTTCTACATTTGACCTGCTGCTGTAAACATGGTATAACATTTGTAGAAATGTTTTGCCACACTAAATAAAGATGTAAATATAAGAGAAGACCTTGTAAAGTTATTACTAACACATGCATATAGTTATTTGAACTTCCAAGTAGATTGAGAATAGAAAGTAGTCTAGCTCTAGCTTTAGCCTAGTACTCTAGGTCATTGTCATGGCTGCCAACTACTACACAAATTTGAGATTTGCACTATTTTGATTTCCAACATACCAATCATAACTGCCATTTTCTACATGCCAACCCATTTCCAAAGACCCGGGCAGTGGGATTCTAACTTTCAGAGAGAGGACAGCGTGTTCGTTTTCTCAGAAACTAGTAAAGCCAGCTATTCTGCTTTATGACACACTGAGCGGCACTGTGGTAGTCAGGCGTTAAAACAGCCAACATTTTATTCATAAAAACCAAGGGCAGGACCAGAGATGTAGGACATCTTAGCAGGACGCCCTGACACACTTCAACATTCCTAGGCTAAACACAGGAAAACAGTTACAACCATGATTGTAGGAATACAGTGAGTGCACGTAGGCCGCTTGTTTGACTAGGTTAATGATAAACCTGGCAGAGGCATAAATACACACAAGCTTTCATTTACTTATACAGAGACATTTCTAACAGTGTCAGTATAAGTAGTTTCCTTTAACACAATGTTTACACAAACGTCAATGAACGTGAGTGTCTGAGCTGCTGAAAGCCAACGAGAGGTCAAGCAGTCAACCTGAAGACCTTCTTTTGGAGGGCCCTTCAACCTTAGGAACAGACCCGAATGCATCCATGTGAGAACAACAGGCCAGGTTTAAACAGAGCGAGACGAGTTTAAACAGAGCGAGAGAGCAAAGGGCACAGTGTACGTAAACTGTTAGAGAGCTTCACGATCACCTGACAAGGAAACAGGCTGGGTGAACACATCGTCCAAGGCCTATAAATCCCTGGTGGAACATCTCCTAACTCACACAAAGCATTTAACAATCAGGTAAATAAGGAAACAATAACAGCCTAACGTCCACAAGCTCACTAGAATTGCACTGCAGCTCCTCTTTGACAGTTGCTACCTGCTGCACGTACATCCTCTTTCTCGAAGAATGGACTAGATAAGATAATTTACCCCTTTCTTTAGTGTCTCTCTTTGACAGAAAATATAAGTGACACGGACCTACACGTAAATTGTCATTCAGTGTCTGTTTTTGTTATGTGCTTGCTGGAGTACACAGTGTAACTGAATGGAAAATCAAAGTGTCTCTGTCTCTTTAATATAATCTAAAGTGTATTACACTAACAGCACTTAAAGATGTTGTGATACAATCCGATGTTATTGTTAAAGCTGTGACTGTCTCTGGACAATGGATATTATGCATAATAACAATACAATCACTTATATTAATGGGGCTTCAGGTAGCTACAAGCAGTCAATAGAAAACACAAAAGCTTGTTAACCTGTGGGTGACCTCCATCTACCATCGAAGGCAGAGAGAGTATGAAACATGCAAATGTTGCTATCAGTGTTCAGTCTAGGGCCCTTCCTAAAGAGTCAGGTATCTGAACAACGGCACACAATGCAATGCATGGATGTGTGCTAGCCTACACCTACAATTTGACACATTCAACAGATTGCTTGTCATGTAATCAGCACCATGATATTTCTGCTAAGCTCCCTGTGCGTTATCCGAGATCATTCAGTGAAATACTGAGAAAGACAGTCCGCTCACAAATAGGCAGCTCAAACAGTAAGCAAATGAGGCTTGCTGTTTATGGTGCAGGCCTTTAATGTACCGGCTCTCACATTGTGAGACAGTTATGAGCCCAAAGAAGGTTGATAAATCTATTGATGTCCATTCTTTCATTTTCAACAACTCTAAAGGAATTTCAGTGAAAGCACCTGAAATGTCCAACACAATGCACACACCAACACTTGTGTATTGTTTGTCTTTCCACTTACCCCTTGCTCTTTAAACCTCACTTCCATTTCCCAGGGGGATCTCTGAGCTCAGCAGCACAGCTGATGCCTACTGAACTCAACAAACAGGCTGCCCTTTATATTTAATATAAAATAAGAGACCTCAACAGAAAATAAATCACACCAAACACTGTTTCAATGTATATTAGTCTACTTCTATCCTGCCTGGAAGACCCTGTGTGCTGGCTGCTGTCCAGAAAGCCTGAAACCCGATCGTCGTGGGGAATTAATATCTAATGTCTAGCTGTGGTGCTCTGCTGCTGGAGGAACAAAAAAAAAAAAAAAATGAAGAAAAAAAACACCTCATAGAAACCCCACCTGGAGGGCTCCACCCCCAACCAGCTTGGCCCAGTCTCACAGGAAGAATGCACTATTGCCCGTTAGTGCCAGGGATTTAAGGTAGAACCACGTCTTGTACTGAAGACTCCATTCATCTAGCCTATTGGGGGAAGGGTGATAGACCTTAAGTGCACTAGGCCATGATATGACAGGTATGCGTTGCTTTCTATTACAGAGTAGTGACTTTGGGAGTAAGTCAAACACGGTCAGCAATGAAATATTCACTGAAATTTCACATTTTTCTTTTCCAATGTTCCATATTAAAGACTGGGATACAAATATTCACCTGGCATATCCTTAAAAAGTGGCTTTCTATGAATAGCCCACATGTAATAGCTAATAACAGACTGGAATGAATCCAGCAGAGTCTCTGAGACTCTGCAACATATTACTCTTTCTAATGTATCCATCCACTTACAGGTACTACCAAGAGCGGTGGAGGAGGCTCTGGAGGCACGGAGCCAAAGTGCTTCATCAGTTTGATCCGCTGGTTCAGATTCATAATGTAGATCCAACAGCTAGATGCTCTCCCGTTTGTCAAAACACCTGCTGTCCGTACGAGTCCGTTCGCGTTAACTCTTTGAATCCCACACACAACAACATGCGAACCACCAGATCTGAATTCAGTCGGTAGGCTGAAGAAAAAGGGTCCACAACTCAGCGAACCCCACAGCGAAAAAGAAACTAAACAGAGGCCAATATCTGTTACAAATAGGCCTCTTCTTCTCACACATCCCACAGCTGTCCTTAATATCTTCAATTAGGCCTACTCCATTTATTTCTGTGTGTCCACTGGCTCCTACGATCAGTCCTGTGTGACCAGTGGGGTAGTAGTTTTCTCCCACAGGGCCACAGCCGGTCTCAAGCTGCTGGCTCAGTTTAGTTCTGTCCGAAACTATGGTTACGCAGGAGGAATGAGAACACTGGGCCATTAATAATTGACGGGGGTTCCTGCTACACCATAGGTCTGCTTTCCCAGAGTAAGGTTCCCCGGGCTCCAATACAGACTACCATTGTGCTTTGCCAACAGAGAAACGTGCTTGCCTCTTTTACATTGCAAAGTTTAAACATGGTAAACTTTTACGTCGCAACACACATTATGGCCAGTGCAATGGGGTTGTTGTGCTACAACAATGCCCCCACTATATGTACATTTTGAGTGCGATTATAGATTTTTCAACATTCCCTTTCTCTGCTGATCACACCCACAAAGTTATTGCCCCTGTCCACATTTCCTGTCAACGCTGAATAAATTTACTAAAACAAACTAAATAAAGAAAAAAAACATAACTTAAACAACTAAAAAGTCAGAAAATTAAGGCGGGATAGTGGTTAGGGTGGTTGACTCCCGCCAGAAAGGTCCTGGGTTCGATCCCCAACAAGCCCAGCCCACCTGTACTGCAAGCATCCTTGAGCAAAATGCTCCTACCCTGTCCTTAATACTTGTAATTGTACCTACTGCAAATCACTCTGGATAAAAACATCTGCTAAATTACAACTGAACTTATTAAATAATAATAATAATAATAATAATAATAAATTACTTATAATGCCTTTACAAGCTACCCAAAGTGCTTTACATGTCACATAAGGGAAGGGGACCCACCTCCACCACCACCAACGTGTAATAATAATATTATTAAGTGGAGGCGAGCAGAGGGAGAGCTAGCCAATTTGTAAATGTTAGGACAATTTAGAAGGCCTTGATCAATTACAGCCATTGTTAGGCAGGGCATTTTTAGGATTTGGGATTTTTAATGACCACAGAGAGTCATAGTCTCGATTAACACAACAAAAAACAAAGTCTGAAAATTAAGAAGAATTAAAAAGTGGAATTTCAACTAATATAAAAAACGACTTTAAAAACAAAACTATAACCTTTACACTGACTTACACCCTACATGCTTGCCAGAATAGGCCAGATATGTTTGTGTACTGCTACTGGGGACTGTTACGGTTAATCAGTTCGGATTCAAGAGGACCTACAGTATTTACAGTATGTGTCTAGACTGTGCTACGCTTTATGTAACTTTATGTAGTGTGTGTGTATCTGCATGTTAATTGGGGGGGACAGCTGGCCATTGGACCAGCAGTTCACCAGTGCTTAATAATGAATAAGTCTAATGGAAATGAGGTAGCCTACAGTCAAAACACTCTGACGTACAGTATCGAGCCTTTAAAAAAACAAATAGGCAAACGGCTGTTACAAAAACAAACACTTGCCACTAGCAGGCCGCCGGGAGTGTGCCTTTTTACGACCAGTTAAAAAAGGTAATTTAAAAATATAAAATCTCGTCAAAAATTTGCATTATTATATAACAATCTCAATTATCTAGCTCATTACAACTGCTCTAACAAGCGCTCGACAAATTGCACAGTACCCTACAGAGAAAAGACGCAGCTCTTTGGGAATGCAAACTCGAAACTATTGTGAAACTGTGGCAGGCAGAAACCCGCATGTGTGGCAAAACCAGAAAGGCAAGGCTAGGAAATGGCACAGAGGACAGTCCCCTCTCTGTCTCACGGCCCCCCGCCCCCCACATACACACTAGACATGCGTGATTAATATTAATAGCCTACATCCCTCACAATCCCACCAATCCTAGACTGTTCAGATCATTACCTATGAAAGCAACATAGCGTCCAACTGTTGTAGGCTATTTCTTTATTATAAATACGAAATTAGGGAACAACAACAAATATAGTCTATTTCTTGTCCTCTGTTTAAAAATAAATACATTAATACATAAATCGTTATCAGCAGTGTAGTTACCTGTAAACTGTGTTCTTCCAGGAGACTCGTCGGATTTTTAAACTGACACTCCACTCTACTTGTAAACACTTAACGTTTGCTTGCAAAGTTGCTAAATGTACTTGTAGACATGGAAGGAGGCGTGGCATTGGCGGTAAAAGCACGTACAGGTAAGTTTCACAACGTCATCACGCACGTACAGTAGCGCCGACCTGCGCAATGTTGCTCTGGTCTGATACTGTACCTGTGTGCACCGCTTTTGTGAGTTGTAAATAGATTTTCGAAAGCAGATGCCTTACAACTCAAATTACCCAGGCCATTTACACAGCTTATGTTTTGAGGGGACAAATCCGTGCTTCAACTACAGGCCTACACATGCAGGTGTGCAATCATATTTCAGATTTAACCACCTACCATAGCAAGAATATATTATTAAAATGCAATAAATAATGTGATAATTCAATAAAGACACTGAACTAGTTTTTCTGCAATCTTCAAGTTTTTATTTGTTTACAAAGTTAAGATTGCAACCTTAATATAATCCTTCCTTTTATGAGTAGAAAACCTTTTTAAAGAATTAGTCGAAAGGCACAATTTTTTTTTACAATATATACATTTCGATCTAAATTATAAATATATAGAAAAACAAAAGCACAACCCAGAATAAAAGTGCCGAACACAGTTTTTATACAGAAAAAATAGGCTTTGTTTAAAAATACATACAATCAGTAGCATGTTTTTGTTTCTTTTTTGTTAGCAATAAATTATTTGACTGTGATAACATTTATATAATATGTTAAAGGTGGAGAAACAAGGAAGATCGTTAGTGTATACAAGCAGCACTCCATCCAGGAGGTCAGGAACACAAGCTTGAACTCAACTAACAGGACAACAGTAACATGATTATGCCATTCTTAGTGCAAAATTAAGAAAAACAGAAAGCCTAACTACACTAATTACTAAGATTTTTTTTGTGTGTTTTTTTTCTTGTGTGTTTAAAATGTAGGTCCATATCAATTTCCCCCAGATAAAGCATTACCAATGTGACCCTGTAACACAAAGGGGCAAGAGAAAGCGTTATCACTTGACATCTTCAAGGAATGCACCTTGTGTAAAAAAAAAAAAACTCAAAGCAAAATTACAGAGGGCATAAAGGTCATGGGGAAAACAAGGGATCCTTTTACTTTGGAATTGAGCGAGAGAGAAGGAAAATAAGAGTCTGAAAAATTGTGTTTGTTTGTTTAGACAAAAAACAAAGAGAGGGGGTAAAGACATGGACAGTTGCAGGTTAGCAGAAACCAGGTAAAATCTGTTCAAAAATCTGTCAGCTTCAAAGTATTATTTGTATAATGACTGCAACAAATAAAAATATAACAATTATTTTTCGTAAAAATAAACAGCCTTTGATCTTTGCCCTAAGAAGGCATAAACAATCACTGACATTTTCACGACAACGGCAAATGACAATCACATTGAGTCTAACAAAAATACAGCAAATGAGTCGCAGCAGACTGAATAAAAAAAACGCAATAAAATGTAATGTTTAGTATGACCATTGCAATAAGGGAACATGATATATTTCTTCAAACTTCCCCACCAACACATCTCTATAAGGTTTCTTCCTGAGATTGATCAAAGACCAGATATCTTAGAGCCAGTAACTTCAGGGGTGTCTCTCTGTTGAATACTTTGGTATCTCTCTGCAAACTAAAGCCTGGCAGAATTGGTACATGTTGGATAAAAGCTAAATTAAAAATGAGCAGAAACAAAACCAGACACTGTACAGCAGTACATAACAGTGCAATATTATTTGGTGGCAGGTTATAATAGACTCTTGAGATTCTGTTTTATAGTAATCTTACACGAAAAACTTCCCTGACCAAACTTAGTCAACTGATGGAATAACCAGGATAACGTATCGAAATCTAAATATCCCTTAAATATAAATACCAATAATAACTTTCATAATAACAATAATGGCAAAAACATCAAGAACATCCAAGGACAATGTTCTTTACAAAGACCAAATGCATCTTAGCTATAATGACTACTCGACTATGAAGCACAACAAAAAAGTTTTTTTTTTTGTTTTTTTTAAAGAATAAAATGAATATCATGCACGGATAATCACAAAGCTTTGCCGGTTATTGAGCGTAAACAGTACTTAGGCTTTTCTTTTTTTATAACAAATGTAGAATCTGTTTTTATTGCTTTTTGATTGGTTGAACATACTCAGGCATTCCACCATGAACCAACTACAGTGCATTCATTTCATTTCAAAGACGGCCAGATCTCACAGGTTCTCAAAATATATACAATCGTATAGATGGGCTAAAAACATTGTTTTCTATATCAATATTGGTCAAATAGATAAAAAACAGAAAATGATTAAACAATGCACTCTACACTTTCCTGAGAACTTCAAAATAAAAGCAAACCAGGAGTCACAACACTAAAGGTTATAGACGACTGTAGACAGAAATGGGTAGTCATTTCTTTGACACAATTTGACACAAACCCATTCTGCTTAGAGTGCTCCTCGCAGCATCAGTCCCATACTGTTTACCAACATGTTGTCTTATTAGTTGAGACAGATGTGACACAGGTAAAGGAAGTCTACTGCTCTTGCTAAAAGGACAGTTATGGGTTCCACAGATATACATCAAAAACACATACAGGCTAATTGGAGGGTTAGTCCAAAAACCCACCACCACCACCATAGTATAACACCAATGACTACTGACTAAGGGGCTAAGAATTAAATACAAATATATAATAAATTAAGATTGAATCCAACAAAAACGCTCAACAAGTACAAATCTATACATTAGGCCTATACAGGACTGCATTTTAGTAGATTTCTTTTCCAAAGGCACTGTTTGCAACAGCAGACACTTCCTCTCCCATCTTTATCATGCTAGACACAGACAAGTGTTCATACAAGCAAGGAGAGGGGAAAAAGGAAAGGGCATGTAGAGGAAGAGGACAACTGAGGAATTTCACAGGTAAATAGCAAAATTGTCTTATTTCAGGTTTGTTCTTTCTCCTTCCACTTACATTTTTGTCAGTTAAATCTTTAATACATAGCCTTGCATACAGCATTGTTGCAGTTGAGATACATGGCATTCTGATAGCACGTTGGTAGTTCAAATCAATGGGAGCTGTGTGATTGGTTGAGGATTTTTGCATTAGGATGTAACATGACGGAACATATGAGATACAGAGGGTGGTGTTGGATTTGACTTATAATGTAGGCTGATGCCCTCTAGTGGCCACATCATGGAAGCTGAAACAGGTGCCAAAATGCCTCTTTTCCCTATTGAAAAGTAGTGTCTCCCCGCCCTTTGAGACTGATGAGATTAAGGGTTATGAAAATGAACTTGACTTGATTGTGGTGAAATGACATAGTTTCAAGTGGTACTTTTGGCCTCTATGTTGTTTAAGTTACCATAATCAATTATTTTAACAGTAATTACCTCCCCACCAAAGGTTACTGAAATTGAAAAAAAACATTGTAATAGTGTGCATTTCCTTATGTGTCAAACAAGATAGTTGCACTGCATCTAAAGCTGCTGTTCACTGTTGTCAGCCGATAAATGTTTTTGTCCAATTAAAGCCCAGCGCTTTGTGAAATGGTCCCGGGAACAGTTGTGGTGAAGCTATAGTGTTGTCATCCCTCACATAGACACATGCACAGAGTGTGCAATATAGCCTGGTTAATGGGGCAGCAGTTTCCAGATCTCTCTCTCTCTTTTTTTTTATTTTTATTTTTTTAAATACAGCTGTGCTCTATCAAAATTGATTTACAAATGGCCAAATCAAGGTTCTTAAATCGCTGCCTTGCACAATAGTGGGGGACAATGTTGGGGTGTAAAATCTAATCAACTGAATTCCCTATCCCCCCCCCAGCAGTGACACTCGCTGCTAGAGTGTGACCCTGGCAGACGACCGTTAAGCAGGATAGAGGTGTCAGCTGAGCACAGGCAGTGGTGTGACTTTAAGCCCTGAGGGGAGCGGCAGGTCCAAGGGTGCATTCACAGACAGCAGCAAACAAACCACACTCTGCATTAAAACAAACAAACAAACCAATCAACTGTCACTGTCCCTAAGATGCGCCTTCATCAGGTTGGCGATACTGAATGACAGACTTGCGGTGGTCCACCCCGGCCTGAAGCATGCTGTTCAGAACCTCGCGCACGTTTAGCGCGTCGGAACCGCAGTGGCCGTTGGGTAAAGGCAGAGAGTCCGGCGTGGGGAGGAGACGCGAGTTGGAGGTGAAAAACGAGGAGGAGGGCGAGTGGGCGAAAAGAGAGGAGGAGGAAGACGAGGGCAGGAGGGTGGACGCGGAGAGGAGGCCATTGTTGGGGGCCGAGGGGGCGGAGGAGGGGGACGGCGAGCTGGCGGGCGACGCCCTCTGCGCGGACAGAGAGTAGGGGAGGGGCAGGTCTAGGATGTCCAGGAAGTCCGACTGGTGGTTGCTGACCAGCAGGCCGTTGCCGCCCTGCAGGTGCTGCGGCAGGGGCGGCGGCTGTCGGATGGGCGCGGCGCCCTGGGAGATCAGTGAGTCCAGGCCAAAGGTGTCGGCGAACGCCGCCGCGTGTCCCGCCAGGCGGTCCAAAGTCAAGCCCACCTCGGTGCTGTCCGGGGAGGGGGAGCCCACCGTCAGGTCCAAGATCTCATCCAGAGGGTTCTTGGACGCTAAGGGCACAGGCAGGGTGGCCTGCGAGGCCAGGGAGGGGTTCTTAGGAGGGGGGAATGTGGAGAAATAGTGCTGGGGAGTGAACTGGGATAGACTGCATAGGCTGTCTATGCTGGGCAAGATGCCCGTGTTGCTGCTGCTGCTGCTGTTTGGCCGGTTGCTCTGGGTCCTTTGCTGGGGTTGGCTTGCGTTTCTCTGTACGGGCAATAGGGACAAGTTCTTGGAGGCCTGCTGCAGAAGGGAGTGGGTTTGGGTTCTCTGCAGCGCTAAATGTGAAATGCTGTGCGCCTGGGTCCTTTGCAGAGGATTTTGGTTCAGTTTGTGGGCGAGGGGCTGGGAGAGGGACTGGTTCAGAATGTGGTTCTGGCTGAACAAGTTAGCCAAGAGGTGTTTGTTCGCCTGCTCCAGTTTGCGCTTGCGCTCCTCAGCCTGCCGCTGCTCTATGGCCTGCTGCTCCTTCTCCTTGCGTCTCCTCTTCACCTCCTCGTCCATTAACAGCAGCTCCTCGCGCACGCGAGCCACACAGTTCTCTGGGATCTTGATGCCTGCGGGAGACGTAGAAGGAAGGGATATTACCAACAGTGGGGTTTTTAAAACTGGTCACAACCTGCCGTTCCAAAGACACGTGACCAACACAAAGTTTCATTTCCTCCATTTGGAACAGTGTCATAACATCTGACATCGTGTCACACGCTTGACCAACAATAAAACTCCAATTACTACTGTCGATTTCTTCCAAGTCAAACCCACGTTCCATCTGGTTTGATTATCATTATGATTTCATGGTCTTTATTACAGGGGTGAGAAGGCACCAGGCTCCGAGCGGAGACGGCATTAAGGGTCTCTGTTGAGTGTGTCGTTTGTACTGACCGACTTGCTTGTTATGCTGTTTGGTTTTGAGGCGCACAATCTGCAGGATGCTGGAGCTGGTGATGTCGGAGACGACATCCGCCACGCGCTTCCACACGCGCAGCAAGGCGCCGCACAGCATGTGGTACTGACGGAGGCGCATGCCCTGCAGGCACTCCTGGCCTTCCTCAATCTTCTTGCACTTGCCGTTCCTGGCAGGGAGGTTGGGGATACATGTTAGATCAATTCTAAAGTCCAAAGACACAACCAAGATCGTGGATCAGCATTTGCCTTTAATCAAAATGTATTGTGGGTTCAACACAGCAATGAGCATGGAAGAACAAGGTCCTTCCTCCATACCTTGGTTTATATAGTTTTTGGTGTGTGTGTGTATGGGTGTGTTTTACGACAATGTTCTGCTTTCCTTTACAATGTATTGGAGATAATATAACAGAACAAGTCTCCAGTGTTTCTCCCTTTTCTCTCTGAGTGCACATATATCAAGCTTAACTAAAATATAAGAAACCTTTAAAAAACAAGCTGTGACCCTTACCAAGACAGGAGGTCACGATCATAAACAGGAGAGTCTCCTTTAACAGGAGACTCAGAGAAAGTGTGTTTACAAATGTGAGAACACTAGCCTATTCATTCTTCTCTAACACAGCCATCTTTTGCATCTTTTTTTGTCTAAACGGCCAGAGAAATCTTCTCATCTAACTGGGCCTCAGCCCTGGCTTCTCTCTCACTTGGATAGAAATGTAAAGCCACAGTGTATGTAAGCCTCTGCGCTCCTTTAGGCTATGAGAGTACAAAGTTAGTGTGCCAGGCTTAATCAAGCATGCTTGAGTGCTGTGGCTTCGTCTACCCTGGCTCAGCGAGGCATTGCCACTAGTATACTTTGAATGGTCTGTGGTCGGGCCTCCCACCTCAAATAGCTGTAGCAGAGCTGAAACAGCAGGCTACAAACATGCGTTTTTTTTGCAGAGGAGCACCTTCATGTCGTCCTCTCAATTTATCAGAGCAAATATAATGTTATATAATATTAAATGATTAGAAAATTCTTATATGCTTTAGCTTTGGATGACTGCTTGTTAAACAAGGCGTTACACAAGGCCAATTTAAATATTAACGTCCTATCATATTAATCTCATATACTGTACTTTTGTAGAGTTTTAGGTTGAATACATGTTGTTCACATTAATGCTGTCAGAAAGAGGAAGCAATGTTCCTTCACAGGATGGCAGTATTTGGCTCTCATGAAAAACTCATGTCAGCCTAGTTCCTTGTAAATTCTCAGGAATGGCATTTGATCTCACATAAGCCTGTTAGTTAGGATAGTTACCAATGGCCGTGGATATCATGTGTGAACTATGAATCCATGCACACTTTGTGCATTCCTACTCACCAGTTGGCATGGCTACACTTCCTAAAGGAGAAGGTGAACTGGTTCTCCCAGCTCTCCTGGGCTTCCTCTGGGCTCACCTGGGAAAGCCAACACAACACCACAATCAGCAGGAAACACAAACACATTTACATGACCAATTCTTAATTGCTTTATAGAGAGGGATGAATATTGTGCTCATGATGAAAGATGAAATGTCTCAGACCTACACTATCATACAATGAAGGGAAAGACTTCTGGGCCAAAATGTCTTGTAACTTGTTACTACTCTTATTGGTCACAAGAGGGCAGGAAACTCCATACAATATATCAACCAATAAGCACAGATTTTTAGATGGGAACTGGTTTATCAATCTTGAATGCCCTGTTATGCCATTTAACTGACCCTCAACTCTACCCAGCAAACAAAAAGTTTAGTCTTTTGAAAATGAGGATACGACAGAGAGACATAAAATATAAGTATGTCTACTCGGACGGAGCAAAAACAAAAAGGTTCCTCACTCTGCGATAACGTAGCTGCAGGTTTTCCAGGCTCTCAGGGTGGGCCTGCTTGCCAATGTTGGGCTTGTACACAATGAAGTTCTTGCCTCGACCTTGCTCGGCTAATAGCACACAGGGGTGGTTCCCTCGCAGCTGTGGAAAAGAAGAACCAGTTTGAGAGTACGCAGGAAAATCTTGAGGCTTTGTTTCCCCTCAGAGATTAACAAAATCCTCTCAGTGACGGTCCATTTCATCAGCACAGCGTTGACACAGCCCTACGAGGCTGAGGTGTCCAACGGTAATGAGTGTGCAAGTACTCAAGGGCTTATGCTGAGTTCATGTGTTGGTACGTAGGTTTACCTTGTGGGACAGGTAGAATCCCTCGTCAGGTCTGGTGAGTTTCTGAGCCTTCTCGTAGACCTCTTCCCAGGGCAAGCCTCGGTCTACACTGATCTACAGGGAAAAAAGGACAATACAGCTTTGAATTTACAGGATACATTTGTCGCAAAAACACACACATACACACACAGTATACCTGCTCTACCTGTCCAATATGCTGTGCACTGTATGCGTGTGCCACGTATGAGATGTCGAATGCAGGCTACCCTGGGGCAACAGCTAAAAGCCGGAGATTCCAGTAATTATCCTGTCCCAACCTCCTCCCGGTGCCTCCATAGACTCCCCTGCCTCAGGCCAAGTGCCTGTGTGATCACAGTCTAACCAGCGGCACACCGACATCAGTCAAACTCGCACTGAAATAGCTTCTCCAAGTTCTAGTATGGCTGAGAGATGGAACTTACATTTGAACTGAAACAACTGCCAGCTACTCTTTATTGTTGTATGAAGTGCCCATGTATTGAGTGCCTACGTGTATGAAAAGAATGTTTGTGTGTGGCTAGCCTTTACAAGAACCTCCTTACCAAATTAATTTGGTTGATTTCTCTGTGCACATGGTTTCTCTACAATTTTTCTTGTTGATTGTGGTTGTTGACGTAAAATGGAAAAGCCTCAGGACTGTGTTTGTAGTCGTAAGGCATTCAGAGCCTGCTCTTAGTCGCATCTATATTTAATAGTTAAAGGAATATTTCTTGTAATATGTAGCAATGCACTACTTTACAGCTGTTGAACGCAAGTAGAGCTGTCCCGGTGAAGGAATATCCCCTGCGGTGATTTAGGGGGGCAGCGCAGTATGCAACATTATCAATAATTTTTGTGGTCATATTAACACTTAAAGGTTTACATTAGCTGGGTAGTTGTCCAGAAGATAAAAATATATAAAAATGTCCAGTGGGAAATATGCTAAATAAACAAATAAATACAATAATTAATTAATAGCATATTAAATTGATAATGTGACTAAGCGTTGAGTTCCATTGCACATGTGTAATAAACAGTTTACGATGGATGCCAGGTCTCCCAAAGCACACAAAATGTGCACATTTTCCTTAGTTTCTCACCTTATAGTACATGGGATTATGGTGCTGTGCTTACCTTATATAGTACAACCTGGCCGTCCTGAGGGTTTCCTACTGTCATGAATGTCTCCTGTTTCTCCTCATAGATCTCATCATTACCCGGGGCAAGGTCTGAACACAATACAATTCCAGTTAGAGAAAAGCAAAATAGAACATGTGATGTTCAAACATAATGGATAAATAGTGGCTGTAGAATGAAAACATAACTAAACTGAATCTCTAACAATTATAAATAGCACCCAATGTAAGGAAAGGCCATTTGAAGAGCCATTTGAACTCTCTTCTTAACCACATTAAACAACATAATGACATTACAGGAAAAGCTACCATTACCATGTTTGAGGTATCATTACCTCAATACTTGTTTCATGTTTGTTATGAACCCACTAAATAACACCAGATGTTTCTGTGATCTCCATACCTAGGATTCCCATGTCATATTTGCCCTCTTTCTTATCTTTCTCAATCAGGTAGTCAAAGTTGTCAGTGAAGTACTGGAACAGATAGTTCTGTTTGTGCACCTCCAGCCCCAGGATGCGGTTCAGGAACTTGGTAATGCTGCAGTCTGAGATAGACACACAACATTGGCAGTGTGTTCATTTGGATGAATAAATACATTTAAATTGAATCAGTTCAAATTCAAATACAAGCACACTTTGGAAGATCTACTGACAAATAAAGTCACAACACATCTGCCTGCCCATTTGCCACTACCTTACCTTTCTCTGTGTTGATTCCAAAGCGAGCCTCCCTACAAAAGATGCCCACGTCCATCATTCCAATTTTCATATCTGGAAAAAGAGAACATGAATGTTATGTCAACACGGGCCAATGAAAGTAGGGGACGCTTAAGTTCAGACATAATGACAATAATTAAACGTACCTTTGAAGAACGAGCCTTCCCCTCCAGGGTAGCCTTTGGGTGGGGGAACCTTGTTGTCTATGTGACCCAGGATGGCTTTGGTGATTTTATCCAGAGCCTTGGTACCATACTGCAGGTGGACATGTGAAATAGGATTGGCATAAGCACATTAGCTCTCAAAACACTCTTTCTACAGCTCCACTGTGGAGATCTAAGCGTAGAATTAGCCAGCCTAGAGGTCAGAGAGGGGAGCTGGCCAGTGGAAGTTGGCAATACCGCACATTTACATTTAAAAACTATGCACTGGTAACAGCTTGACATACGTCTAACATCACCCGCATACACAAACATGTTCTCAGGTCTATCAGTGAAGTCATGGACTACCTTGTTCTCGAAGTTGTACTTGCTCAGGTCTCTGGATTCAGTGGCTCGTCGGTCCCCGTGAGTCAGCGCCCCCTGCACAGCACAAGAGGAGCACCATAAGCTTCAAGGCTCAACGTCATACTGCATTAGCCCGAAGATTAAGAGCTGAAGGGTGGAAATATATTTTCTCGGCATAGCAGCTCTGCTTGTCTTGTGATCTTTTATTGACCTTACATATGAACTTTCACAAGGTAACTCAATTTCACAGCAGCCTGCCTAGTGTGCAACCGCTTGGTGCTGCCCACGCTGAGGCATGCATGGAGACACCAAAACAAAGCTGGTCTCAACCAGACGTCACTGCAGGTATTCAGCTCCCTGGCAAGAGAGCGTGTATTGGTTCAGGCAGGAAGGGGGATGTGATGTGAACCGAGCTGAAGGCAGATTACCGAACATAGCTGGCAAAGACAGGAAGGACTTTCTGGAAATGCCCCCTCCCACAAGCCTTCCCTGCCCCCTCGCCTCACCAGAGATTTTAGAAACATGACTGGGAGGCTAGGAAAACAATTTGATTTGAGCAGCTGAAATGTAATAATACACATGGATATATGGAAACTATAGCAGACGTTTTAGACATTTTTTCACCAATAACTGTTTTCTATTATTAAGATGGATAGTGGGGAAACCCCAAGAATCTCCAAAGGGTTAATGATGTGGTGAGGAAAGTGGATGTAACATCATGTGAACGAGGGATGTGCAAAAAAAATAAAATCAATCAAATCAATACAGCTGAGTATGGTGATATTTTGTTCCACGATACTGTACCAATTTTCCAGCCCCTCGTATCGATATAGTAAAAAACTTTTTTTTTCCAAAATAAAATACAATTATGAAGCACAAAAACAAGACAGGAAATCGATAGAATACAAAATGAACAAATGAAATATATGATTCATGTTTTAAAACACTGTGCAATGCAAATACTGTTCAAATAAATTGGAATGGAATGTGCTCGAGCAGGTAGAACGGGGGGTGATCGGAGGAAACGGAGGAGGTGAGACAATGGCAGGGAAGAAGACTTCCAATTAATAAGATACTGTACTTTTGAGTTTACACAGGGAACACTTATTCCGTTCTGGTCTAAAGACAAAACTGGACAAATAGGACTGTGTTCCCGCAAGACATGTTACACATTTAAGGCAGCAGGGCATGGGCTACGGTGAATTAATATATAGGGTAATGGGACATACAAGGCTCTCGAGTCTCTTGGCGACAATGGAGGCAAAACGTCTCTCCCCTGCCAGCTCCGAGATGAGGAAGATGTATTCTGGTGCCGTCACCTGATTGGAGCGATGGGTGCGACCTGGAAACAAGGAAACAGGAGGTTGTTGAAGGGGACTGGGCCCATTCCTCTCATGGCAACACTGTTAGATAATTAGCTTATCTAGTGTGACACAAAAAAATGGGAAAACTATAAAAGGGAAGTGTTCACCGTAATCAATGACAAATGTGTCTAATAATATGTGTAAGAGAATAACATTCATTCAGAAAACTGTTTATTTAGCCAACACATTTTTCTTTAGAATAGTATACATCACTCCAGGAAGCTCTAATGAGGAACTGGTTAGTGTGTACACACTGCTCACACACAAACCAAACCAGACAGACCAGAAGATCAACTGTTATCCAGTGAGAAAGGATGCGTTATGTGCCAAACACATTTTGAAAGAGAACAATAACCTTTATGTCTCTTTTAGGAGGAATAAAAAGAGCAAGACTCTAGACCCATCATTAAATAACAAGGACATGCCAGCTACGAACCCCTATTCTATTTGGGGGTAATGGGTCGTACCACGTTCACACTGACTCACCAAACTGCTGTATGGCTCTGTCTGCACTCCAGGGCAGCTCCAGGGTCATATGGACCCTACGCCGCTGGTTTTTTACCCTCTTGTCTGCCTGCAGGGAGATACCGGAGCTGGCTGCCTCTGAAATAATTGCCACCAGCTGAAAGAGGAGGAGAGAGGGGGAGAGAGGGGGAAAGAGGGGTGTTGAGCGAGTGCATGTAAAGATATAGATGTGTATGTGCATCCTTGTGTGGCCAGCTTTACCCAGTCAAAACAGATTTAGCTCCAACTTTTAAATGATATAAAACAGAATTCATCAGTAGGCCGACATGGCAGTGAACGCCATACTGTAGCGTCTGACCTTCTCTCCATCCATGAAGCGGTCTTTCTCCTTGACGTTGATGTGGTCGATGGTGTGGCTCTGCTCGGCCCTCGACTCGTACCGCACACTGCCGTCAGGACGCCGCACCACGCGACCCTTGCGACCCGTCATCTACACCAAGAAGAAGAGATGAATTCCTATTTGACTCCTGCCACCAGCACAGTGGCGGTTTAAGCGCAGTCCTTCCCCAGACGCACACCGCCAACACTGCCGTGGCTAGCTGGTCTACATGCCGTACCTCTGAAACTTTCTCTGGTCCTCCAAACTTGTCTATGAGCTCATCCAAGGTATTGAGAGGTAGTTCTTTTCCCAGCTCTGCTATCTTGTTAAGGAGGCTGTGCTTCATCTCCTCTATCCTGGCTGTGGACACAGGAGAAGGCGGAGGGAAGCTTTAACTACTGTAACCCTAGCAGGTTAGAGTCACAAAGCCAACAGGGTAAGCCAGGATCCCGTCTATGATGAATGGGAGGTGTTTGGACTGTCTAGACATCCGTCTGCCTGGCTGATATTGAGAATTTCAAAGATAAAAACCCTTCCTGTAATCGATCACTTCTAGGGGTGCGCTCTTGCGCCGACTCAATATCCCTATTCCTTAGTTCCAGGTGGGAAAACAAGGCCATTCTTTGGCTAACCTGTGTGGCAGCTGGTGCTGTTGACGAAGATGACGTCGTCGTTGTCCTGCAGCGAGTCAGGGGACGAGTTGGAGTCCGTGTCCATGCCGTCAGAGTCGCTGCTGCTGTCGTCGCTGATGTGGATCACACCGCCACTCTCCAAGGTGTGCTTTGGGTACTTGGCCTGGCGGCCCCGCGGCTTACCTGTTGGGCAGTAGGCACAGCATTAGTGTCAGTGCGTCATGTAATGCAAGTCAGTTTGTGTACTATATAAACACCGTAATAACCAGTAAACTAAACAAAGTACAAAACCTTTAATGAAACGGTTCAGAACTGAGCTTCAGGAGATTGGCGTCACAAGGATACTCCCACAACCAGAAATACACAACAACTTAAGCTCATTTAAACGACAAGGGGATTGATAAATAAAGTATTGTACTGTACACAGGATGTTGTATGTGAAGTTTGTACAACCATTAGCCATGCCGGGGTAAAGGGTTAACTGAATCAACTTCAATATATACCACCTCGTTTGTGGTATAATGTTATAGAAGTGAAAAATACCAAAATCAAATGTTGCTTTAGGCCGCCCACTTACGTTTTCTTTTGTTTCCCGGGCCTTTCTCTCTTCTCTGTTTCTCTGACGGAAAGTGTTTTTGGACCAGGGACTGGAAAACTCCCCTACAGGATAGAGGGGGCAAGAGATGTCGCGTAGAAGAGAGAGAGATGGGATGGGAGACAGACAAGAAGTTAGTTCACCGTGACAAGGAAACAATCAGATCACCACAGGGCAGAGCAGACAGACGGAACTGATTTACACCCACCGACACACTCAGACATTCAGGTATGTCTAGGTTCTACTAGACAGAGGCTACATGTGCACTCCATGACCCGTTTAGTCGATTTTAAAATAAATAGCTGGTTAATAAATAGTGGTTGTGTATCATTTTACACAACTATGCTGTTAAACACAAGATCTCTTTCTCTTAACCTGGCATAATTTATCTTGAACGCAATAAATGTTACCAACAGACTGCCAAAGGCTCCTAGCAACAAGTGATTAATTAAATTTTAAAACAGAAACAAGCCATTTCAGATATTCCCTGTTGTGCCAGATTTGTGCAACAGTCTTGCCCGAGGAGAACTACTTCAACAGGCAACCATTATTTGCACATATTATGTTATGTTTGCATTAAAGATTGATGTTGGATCTGGGCGGTAAAGCTACTACATGCGCTGTTGTAATCACCACGGGAAAATCAAGCTTTGGTGTAGATGGGAGTCAGGAAGAATTTATTTTCATCTGTCATTTTGTGTCAAGGCAAAAAAAAACTACCACGCAGAAAAACACAACACAAGATACTCAACTTACTCTGCAGCGGAGACAAATCTGTCCAGATGCCCGTCATTTTCGTCCAGGACTTCTCTAGTCCGGGCCTCTCCTGTGGACTGTAGCCCGATAACGATACACTGTGGAGGACAGGACAAAACACATAAGTAACTAACTAGCTGAGGTTAACATGTTTATATTTCTCTGTGCTCATGACAATAAAACTTTAAACTAAAATAAACTGAGAATATTATCCTACACAAAGATAGTTTCAAAACAATGTTTAGACAAGGGAATAGCATTGACTAAAGTTATAGTAGTGTTTCTTTCTATTGTCGCCCATTTCTACAAACTGAGTCTTGGCTTCTATTTTTAACCTTCATCATTGGATTGACAGACAAGGTAATGTTGTTTTGACCTTTCCAGCCTCGAGATCTCTCCGGGCCAGCTCCACCAGGCAGCGCACCTTGGCAGCGATGCAGAGGTATTTGAAGAAGCGCTGGTGCGACGACCAGAACTGTCCCCATAGAGACTTCCTGCTCACCAGGCCCAGCTCGTCAGCAGCACGCGTGAACACCTGCAAAGCCTCCGCCCACTGGAAAACAAACGTATAGAAAGTACAGTCACTTTAACGCAAGGCAATATCACACAATATAAGAGCAAGGCAATATCACATGTGCAAAAACCATATGTATAATAGTTAGCTAAACCATACTGGTGAAAAAGAGGCTCACCAGTATGGCAGCTTTGTTGTAGACCAGCTTGAAGTCATTGTCCAGGCTGATCTCCTCGATACGGAACGACACCCCTGAGAAGCTCAGCTGCCTGGCGATGTACATCCCACTCACTTTCATGTCCATGGCAACAATCTCCATGGCACCCACGCCCCTGTGTAGAAACAGTATAAATGATTAATAAATCAAGTCAGGAGTCAACCATCTGTGACCCCAACCTGATTGGAATGGGAAGGGATGTCCCAGAATGCACTGCGGTGTGCGCATCTGCATGATTAAGAGCCTTTTGCAACCCTTAATGCTGGGAGAGCGTCACACTACACACCTCTTCTCGATGGCATGCAGGAAGTCATCGAAGGTTTTGAAGGGCGTGCCCTCACCCCATATCCCCAGGCGGCTCATATAGATCATGTTCTTTGGCTCAGAGGCACCTGCGATACACGGGGGGAGAAAAACAGCAGAAATTTAAAAAAAAGTAATCAAAGCATATAAGAGAGAAATTGAGCATGTGTGTGTGTCTGTGTGTGTGCGCATGCGACTACATACCTGTGGCACTGGCATAGACCACCCTGGCTCGTGGCAGCTTGTTCTGAAGGTCAAGCACCGCCTTTCCCATCTTAGTAGATGTAGCGTTCTTGGCTTTGTGGCATTCATCGAAAACAATCTATGGTAGGTTAGCGTTAAGGACAAACAGCAAACCTAGCCAGAAAGGTGACCTGCCTGCTAAGACACAGTATCACAACAAAGGCAGCCTTTAATTAGCCTTTAAAAAAAAAAGCGTGTTAAAACGAAAAGGATACAACTCCATCAAAGTCTGGCTTGCACCAGTCCAGGATCTGTTTGATTCTAGTCCGGTGCTGCCCTCCTGCCTGGCTCTCTCCAATAAGCGCAGAGTAGGTCGCAAACAGGACTCCTTCTGAGGTAGCTGTGTCTCCATACTTTATCTACGACGACAAATAAGAATTATACACGTGACTCAGGTGTGCACAACACTACACAGTTACAGGAATATTAAATTATGATAATGGGTTATATTTTGAGAGCTGCCTCTCTGGACTCACCTTGTTTAAGGCGTGCACAGGAATATTGGGTGCATCTATGTCTTTGAGATCTCTCTCAGCGTCGAACTTCAGATCATTGGATATGCTGAACCTGATGGCAAAAAAACATTTTTTAGGCTCTTAAATGCACATTATATTACATTATATTCTGGCAAACAGGAGATTTTAAGAATCATGCCAGTTTATGAGCGACACAAATCTATATGATGTCACCTTTAGTGATTTTTGAAATTATCATTTTAAAGAACGTGCGATATAGTTTCCTCCACATTAACATTTAAGTCTTGTTTGGTGGTTACATCTCAAACAGGTATATTTCCAGTCTTACCATAATGCTTTTTTCCTTCCATTAATGTAGTTCTCCAAAATGATCCCAGCCACGGTACGACCCTTCCCAACTCCGGCCCCGTCGCCGATGAGAAATCCTGCTCTCTGGTTGTTCTGAAGGATCACCTCATGTTGCTGATGATAAGCAGCGTGTGTGTGTGTTAGCATCTGGACGTGTGCATGTACAAGCTGATCACCAACAGTGGTAAAAGGAGAGGGCTATGTGAATACGCACCTGGCAGGCGTAGACGATGGCCTCCAGCTGCAGTGCAGACAGCAGGCCACTGTTGATGGTGGACGCTGGGATGGACAGAGCGTATGTGATGTCAGGCGGAGGGACGCTGGACAATGTGTTGGTCTCCACCACTATGTCTGGATGGGAGATTCCTATGGTGGCTGAAAACAAGGAGGCATCGGAAAGGTTCAGAGCAGGGAAAATTCCACATATATTTGAACACTGCGTTGTTCAAATATATTTTAGATCTGGAGAACCATCACGCTCTTTTTATTTCTAAGCACTATATTACTGTATATAATTATAAAATTTACTTACATTTGGATGGCTTGTAGTCAGCATAAGTGTCTATATGTCCCAGCTCCTCTGTTTCTTCTTCTTCTGCATCCTCTTCCTCCTCTGGTGGTGACTGGGTTCTCTGAGCCTAATAAAAGCAAGGAGACATGGGTAATGTAGTTTATATTATAGCCTGCGCACAGGAATACAATTTCACCTCTGTCATCGGCACGGATGAGAAGAAGGTTAGGTGAGATGCAGGTCAGATGCAGGTGAGGAAGAGAGGTTAGCCCCGCAAATCTATCAGCCCTTGCGATAAGTAAAGTTCCCAAACACATTCTATCAAAAGAAACACAGAAGAGAGAAAGGCCCAGGGAACAAAATAAAAGCTAGGTGAGTAGTTGCCAACGGTAACACCATTTCCTAACTGTCTGTGTGTCACGAAGTAAAGTACAGCTCTACCACTTTTGTTCATGTCTGTAGGCTAACTTCCAGCATCGCTTCAAAGGCTCCGACGCTGATGAATGCTGTGTTGTTTATGTTTACCCATTTATTTGTTTTGCTGTACTCTTTGATGGATCATATCAAGACAGCAGTCACAGCTCAACATGTGGGCAACGTGGGCAGTTAGGCCACAAAAAAATAAAACAATTCATGTTCGTTGAAACCAACTGTTGAACTGCATCAAACATGTAAAAGTTCAAAATTACAATTTATATCTGAGAGCTAAAAACATTAAATAGAGAACTGTGAAGAGTCTAATTCTCTATTGTGCAAGCCGTTCCCTCTTTGTTTCAGATTGAGGTGGTGTGTCTACCTGATAGCCTCCTAGAGGAGGGGTGCTGATAATGGCCGTTATATCCTCCAAACTGGACAAACCCTGAAACCTGCTCAGCTGCAAATAAAACATATAAACAAAGAAACACAAACTCAAATAAACACAAAAGCAAAATTTATGAAGAAGCAAAAAAACAAAAAAAAACAAAACAAAAACAAAAGATTAAGTCATAACCGCGCACGCAGTCTGTGTCTGTCTGATTGAGCACTGCTAAGGAAAATGCAATTTGTCATTTGGCGGTGAAAAGCCAGTGACAACACAGGCCAGATAAAGCTTGTGTTGTCTAGGAAACATGGGATGAAATGAAAGCCGAATGAAAATAAAAACATTAAAGGCTCCAAGAAGGCTGAAACTATAAATGTACCCTTTCTGATTCCTATCAAAAAGACACATCTTCAGAGACAAATGATTTATAACACGAGCAAAGATGGATAAACAAAAATATGTTTTCTTTAGAACACCATGGAGTTTTAGTGGAGTTTTATTAAACCGTAAGCGTAAGTGTTTCAAGATGAACACAGATTTGCAGATTTGTTTGAGGAACCATCATCATCAGATAATAAAATGATGCATTATAGCAGGGTGGTAGGACAGAAAGGAAATCTCAGTTCCTGTAAAAAGGGGCTGACATTCACATTTTATTTTCCCCAAATATATAATGTATGCATGTATTTATCAATACAGAATACAGAAGCGTCTGTGTTAATCACAGACTATTCGTTGTGTTGTATGCGTGTGTTTGTAGTTGCAGTATGTGTGTGCGTGAGTGTTGCTGACCTCCGGCTGGCTCTGTGCTGGTGAGGTGGTTGTGGTAGTACTGGTGTTGACATCCCAGAGAGTGGGCACTGTGGCCAGGCTGTCTGTGCTGATGAAGGCCTGGGCGTCGGCATACTCCGACAGCGAGTCTGCCGGCGAGGAGAACAGAGACGTGTTGGAGAGGTCATCGATGCAGGACAGGTCCTGGAGGAGAGAGACAGAGAGAGAGATGATAAGTTTGTGTTCTCCACTGGTTCTCAACCACTTTGACCCATGGCCCCCCAAAAAGAAAGAGGGCTGCAACAAGACACTCCTTTTTCCCGCATAAACGTGGGATCAGGACAGTCCTCTTGCCCGGACCAGAGACGTCTGGATTCCCAAACCAGTCACAGCAAAACAACAGGATTGCAAGGGGCCCAGTAGGCTGTATCAGAAACATCACGATTCAGCCAAACCTATGCTCCCCAGCGTTTACAGCCACAGTGGTACGAGGGGAGCGAGGGTGAGAAATGAATGGGGGTAGATGGCCTGGGGTGGCGAGCCAAGAATGCACCACCACCCTGGGGGAATGGTGCAAGAAGTCCAGGGACAGTCTTAAGAGCTGCCCATCGGAGTGGTTTTTCATGAAGGGGCAGCACGTGACCCAGTATGATTACATGTTCGAGTAGCTTTCTCACTGCCAGTGTGTTTATGCTTCTCAGGCCATGTGCCGAGGTTCACACACCCCCACCCTGCCATTTCCCAGCTGGACCTTTTTGAAGAACTATGAATCAGCGTTTAGTACAACCACAGGGATTTCAGCTTACTAATGCAATCATTTGAACTTACTGGCAAACTGACCACAGTTTAAACTAGCACCTGATAAAGAATGTGTACTGCTATTACGCTGTTCTCAACAGGCTTACCTCCCCTATCAACAGCGCAGCTCATAATATTTGTTTTAACCATACCTTGTATGGTTAAAACAAATATTACAATATGATGTGAAACCGCCATGCAACTAGAGATCCATTATACATTTTGCAACACAACGTTAGCAATAAGGCCTACTCATGATTCCAGTGAAACATGTTTCACTGGAATCATGAGCAGTCAGGGGTTGTGTTGCAAGTGAGAGAATGAGACCTGGCCATTGTCTGAAACAACTGGCAGAGGAACCCCGGCCATGTGCGTGTCTACAGCAGTGTGTACTTCAGCCTGACGGAGAAAAGCCGCTTACCTGGCGCCTGTGAAGTGTGTTTTGGGTGTATTGGGGTGGAGAGGTCTGAAAGACGACATTTTCAAGCACAAAGCACTCAGCTAATCAGTGTTAGCTGAAAGCTCTGAGATCACGGCCTTCTCTCATTTTTTACCTCTCGCTGTACCGCCCTCTCCCTCTCCCCTTCTCGGTTTGCTTTGCAAAGGCAAGATCAGGCATGAAGCGCTGATGAAGGGCAAGCTCTTCAAGTTGTTCTGCCTGCAGACATGGACCGTGTGCATTTTTTAGTGAGACTGAGTGGGGGTACACATTGCCCTGCTCCCTCCCAAGACATGTGATGTGGTTCTGCTCCCTTCCTCTCCACTAACTTTCCTTTGTTCACCATCAAAAAAATGTCTTGTGCCCAAAATTATGTTAAGACCAGAATATGTTTCTGTGTGTTTGAGTGTGTTTTGCATTCTTTTAAACTGTCACAGCAAACCACATTCTAAATGGTATATCTAGAGCCAATTCTTTTTTTGAGAGTGGAAAATAGATATTTAATTCCCCATTTCCACACTATGTATAAACCGAGTGACAAAGGATCTCAAACAGGGACTGCTGTCTTTTCAGAGGCCCAACAGATATACAGGAATGAGACCAACCACAGCAGGCTGGCTGTTGCCAACCAGGGCATGGCCCATTACAGAGCTGCCCTAATCACACAAAACACGCAGCTCCCCTCCAAGCTGGGCTATTTTCATCTCTTGGGAATTCAAGCAAAGCCTGTAGCCTATTTTCTTGTTTTTCCCCTCAGTAAATAAATGAGAAGGCAGGGGGCAGAGTGTAACCAAGCAGGAGTGTTTGTTCCTCGGCAGCTCCAAAACCAGGGCTAGTACTGCCGCTAAGATTGGGACCTGGCAGCTGGAGATAAGGCCTGAATTCCAACTGCTCTGATTGTAATCGGACAGCATTCACAGCGCTGTACCAATGAATGGCCTGCCTCTACCTCTCTTTCTCACTCTCAAATAAATGTAAAGGGTGCTTTGTGTGTTCAGGTGTGCTTCGTGTTTGCAAAACAGACTAAAACTAGTTTTAGGGAAGGAAAATCCACACAATAGGCTTTCTGGTTTCAAGATTAAAGAAACATAATACATATAACCTATGAACAACTCAAGGTCCATATTCTTTTTCCACAATTTTCCTGTCATGTGTATATCCTCCTGTTTTGAAACAAGACATGTGGTTCTATTCCGCTTGCTCTCGCTTTGAGTCCTGGAGCCAGCGTTTCATCGTTCCCTTTAGCGCACACACAGAGTAAAACCACATCAAAGAAATACGTTTCACTTTGTCTGACCCTTTCATGTCTGATAATCAAATAAGCACTATTTTTCCAACAGAGCAACAAACTCTATAGGATGGTACATTATCTGAACACAGGCTGGACTCTTAAATCACGCTGCCTCAAAACAGTGTTTATGCCCCAGAACCACACGTCCGACAATATTTCAGAAGCTCTCCGCTACGCATTTGATGAGGTCCAGAGTAGGGATGCACCGATCCGATACTGACTCAAATAGATGGATCTGGTACTACTTCATGTGTCATATATATTTATATCCATACATACATACATTCACACACCATATATATTACAACTATTATAGCTATATAGCGGTGTGTGTGTGTGTGTGTGTGTGTGTGTGTGTGTGTGTGTGTGTGTGTGTGTGTGTGTGTGTGTGTGTGTGTG
>JAOEHI010000019.1:114095-129289 GCA_025447815.1 Percopsis transmontana | reverse complement strand
AAAAGATTTCAGATGACTAAAATATGACTAAAACTAAATGGTGTGTTATTCAAAAGACTAAGACTAAATCAGAATTTGCTGTCAAAATTAACACTGGTGTTGATTATATCACATCACCTTGAGCCGCAAGAAGTAACATGTTAAAGTGATATTGAAACTATTATTTATTGTATAGCTTCCTTAAGGCCATATTAGTTCACACACTGACATTCGGGATGAAATAGGCCCACATTTGCTTCATTGCATACAGTGACCAGACAGAATATTTCATTCCAAACATCAGTATGTAAACTGCGGTAAGGACACAATACAGTTGGGCTACGGTCAACATTGCCTAAACATCATTAGGCCTGCCCATATCCGATAAATATCAGGGCTCAACGTTAACACTTATGAAACATGCTGGCCCCAAGCCAATTTTTACTGTTCCTCCCTCCAAAAGTTATAATTTACCAGTGTTTCAACTAAACAATTACAATTAGGTAATTTAGCAGACGCTTTTATCCAAAGTGACTTACAATTACATGCTGCTATTAAATGGAGCAGATATGGGTTAGGCTGGCACCTGCTTACAGGATTGCTTACAGGTAGGCCAACTCTGAGGCTTGAACCCACGACATTCCGGCTGGGAGTCCAACACCTAGGACACTAGACTATCCAACTTGTTTAGCTTGTTATTAAATCTCAATTTTTTTGCAATGGCCCAATCGGGACAGTGAGTTGCTAGTTTTACTAGTCCCGATGTATAGTTATTGTTAAGCCCTGAATATGTTAAAATAATTGCTTTATAGAGAAGTGTGAAAGTGAAAATGATTATAAAATGAGAAAAAAAAGTACAGTACACATGAAGGACAGAGTGAGAGAACTTTGTACTGTGCCAAGAGGAAGTCATACGTCATTAATGCCTGGCTGCCATTGGGATGAGCTGGCACGAGCTAACTACAACATGTCTCAACAGCTCCAACCACTTTCTGAAACACCTCCTCGTACCCAAGAAGGTGGACCACATGAGAGAACAGAACATGAGAAACATAAGAAACTAGCAACACGCATAGCAATGACTGACTGGGCCAAGAGAAATGAGAGGGAGCGCGTTGACGCAGGATGACATCTTAATTAGGGAGAAATTACAACATAGCCTGCGACACAATACTTACAACATGCCTCGTTTATAAAGGCAAATGCATTTAATCATTGTGTTTTTACCATATCCTATACATACTGTTGTGTAGAGTATGTGAAGGTTTGCTAACCCTTTGCGCACAAAGTTTGACTAGGTTGAACTGCGCATGTGCCAAATACCCGCGCACGGCCAATAGCAACGAGGCAGCCAGCCAGGCATGGAAGGCACGGTATGACGCAGAAGACCGACGGACATCAGTTTGGTCATTGGGGCGCAAGGGAAGAGTTTGTTTTTGTTTTGTTTTTTTGAAAGAGGAAGGACATGTGGAGTGGAACGGCATTTTACGTGTAGTGTCAGTTTGCTCCCATTATGTTTAGTATTTTAATATTGATTACTCAAATTGAAGAGGGCTGTTTATTTCTACGTTTTCATTTGATGCCTATATCATTGATGAACTGTGATCAAGAGAAAACTAGCTAAAATACCGTTGAATGATCAGGACATCGCAGCCCGTTGTATTAGAGGGATCACTTTGTATTTACAGCGCGGACACTGGATATATTTTCATTTTGGTTTCTATCTCATGTTATCTGTTTTTTCCACCTCTCATCAATTTCCCCTGCTGAAAGGACCAGACTTTCGTCTGTGTATCGTCGGACATCTCTCACTGGCAGATAGTGTATATCCACACTGGCGCTGCTTTACTGTGGCTACCAGGTTGCTACGGAGTTGCTAACACCCCGTCTAAGGAGAACTACTTCATTGCCTGCTGTAACGGTACCAGAGCTTTCCCCTCTTGAGGATGGTCATTTTCTTTCCTTCATTTACACAGGCCCATTTTATAGAACTTCCGGTGATCCCATATTTTGTATTGATGTATTTGTGTTGTTCATTGAATTGCATATATATTATATGAATTCCCTTCAGAAGTTTTATTAAGTTTATTCATTTTAATAG
This sequence comes from Percopsis transmontana, assembly GCA_025447815.1. Classification (NCBI taxonomy): domain Eukaryota; kingdom Metazoa; phylum Chordata; class Actinopteri; order Percopsiformes; family Percopsidae; genus Percopsis; species Percopsis transmontana. The sequence goes on along the minus strand of JAOEHI010000019.1, from coordinate 127,209 downwards.
ATTGGAGTTAAAGTTATAACCCTTGCCAGTCCACGTGATTTCCCAATTAGCAAAATTAAGCCATACATATGGTCAAGCTGATTAGGTGGAGGCGCCGCATATTTGTATTCACCGTTGGATAAGCAAAAAAGGAATTCATGTTGTATTATTCTAAATACATTGCACAGCTTTCTTAAACCAACACTGCCACACATCTTCCTTGAAGATTCCCAGAATCACCCAGGATAATAGACAAGTTTAAACAAAAAGGGTTACACATATAAACTCTAACAGCAAGTCTGTCAACATGTGGGAACAATTAACCAGAAGGAATTATAGTTAATCGATAAACATTTTATTCAGGTGTTTTTGTATCTTCTAGACAAAAACACCTGAATAAAATGTTGGGCTGTGTGGCAGTTTCCAGTTGTAACCCTAGTGTTACAACTGTAAACTGCCACACAGCCCAACGTTGTATTAGAAAATAAGGTGAATAGCCCGGCTTGTAGAAATATAATAGAATAATAAAATCAAAAAAAGTATTAGTTTCACCTCTACAGAAGAGAGATGAAAAAACAAAACCACAACAACAAAAACAACATATTTCCTTATCTGCTCCCTCTTCTTAGGCTCATCTATCCACTTCCCCTTGCTCATGCACTTCCAGTAACCCACATACTTAGCCCTCCCTTTGGGATAGAAATAGTGCAATGGAACTGGCAAAAAGCAGGAGAACTGGAATCACAGGAGGACCGGCTATTTAATAGTCAGCCTCGTTGTTCAATGTGTGGACGGACAAGAAAGGACTGGCTTTTTAGCCAATAGCAGCCTTCCTGGAAATGTGTGATAGGGAAAAGAAATGTGCATATTTGTGCTCAAAAGGAAAGATAATCTACTGTAAGCAATAGGCTGTGCTTTGGCTTCTTTCAGAAGAACAATTGAATGACAACAGCAACCAGAAAATAATAGTGCTATTAAATGGCCAGATATCATGTTCTAGCACTTACGGGAAGACGACAAGAAGAGAGGCCGAAAATCATGGGCATCAGAGCCCTAAGGCATGCTGAATGACTGTTCGGCTACAAAAATCATGGTCTCAATGGCTGGTTGAATATTATAGTGAAACGGAAACGGATAGTCTCTAACATGAATTATAAAAACCTATTACAATATCAGCCTATTAAATGTAACTAAATACCCTTTTATACAGTAGTTGCATGGTGCTGCTGTGAGATTTTAATATTCTCTGAACAAGGGGACATTTTGGTCTGAATTCTTTTATAGAATGGTTCAAAAAAGTGCAGAAATATGGAGATCCATTTTAGGTTATTCATAATAATCTCCCAGAACAGAGAGAAATACTGACTGAAATGTCCAGGCAATAGTCTATAATTTTCAACAAAAGGCACAGAGAAAAATTAAAGGATGAATATTTGCATTTTGTGCTTTAAAAAAAAAACACTGTTTAAAGCATATTTTCAGTGTGTTTTGGGTGGGTGTAATCATGTTTCAAGCATGAGTGTGCGAGGGACTAAATGCCATCTGTACAGTGTGCGTAGATCTGCTTGTGCGTGAAACACCTGCGTGTGTCTTGTCGTCTGAGCTTATTCAGTATAGACATAATTAGAGTATTTCATACACATCGTACCTTTTCACCTGCTACACCTCCTTTACTACAGAACAAATAGATAAACTCATTATTAACGTTTTTGTTCAGTTCAATCTACCTTGCCTTCTGCGAGTAACCTGGCCTAATTTCATATATGAAATATGAACAGTCCCTATTTCCCTCCTCTCTCTGTCCTCACCGTAGCGTAACAAAAGGTCCAGTCTAGAGTCATAGAGATGACGGTCTGAGCTCCTGTTCTAGCATATATTTAGATTTTTAGGGTTTATGACCCGGATATGGTGTTGCCATTAAACTCATGCAGTGGTCATAGCACCATGAACGTTAATTTCCTCCTCCACGATAATGGTTTCCTTGTTAGTAAGAATACCGGACAGTTTTAAAGAAATAGTTGGTGGGCCAAATCCAATTTTCCGGTACAGTACTTTTTACACTAGAGCCAATGTTAGTAGGTGTCGAGAAGGATATTTCCCCAACCTTAGCTATTGTTCTGACATCATGAAAAGAATATTGATCTCCGAATATTTTTGGGCATTCCTTCCATCATTGGAAGTGGTCTGAAATTCAAGTCTCTTTTTTTTTTTTTAAATCAGCAAAGCCCCAAGTAGAGGCCAGGGTTATAGTGTGTAATATAATATATTACAAACAATATATTACTACAAAAAAAGAGAGGAATAAGAAATGCCTTTAAGAAAACTTTTTTGCAAACACAAGGCCATAAGCCGAGCGTGGCAGGATGCATAGCCCAGTAATCAAAAGCATCCTTACTCAAACATTGTGCAACACGGAAGTATTTTCAATTGTCATTCAAGGAAACAAGACTATAAAAGATAAAGTTCCAGTATGTCCAACTAATGTTATCTCGTTAGATTAGAAACAAACCCAGATTAAGACACTATTTCTTATGTCAAACTTCATTCAATGACGAGGCCTAACATTTTAAAGCCACAATGGTTTGCCCCACAGAATATCAAATAGCATTCATTACAACATTATTTTCTATACGTTTATATTAAACAAAAGAAGCCACCCTTGCCTGTACCTTGGGAAGAGGTCGTCCCAGCTGTGAATACAACTTAGTCCAAAACTGCATGAGAGACATGGGTCCGAGCGTTGCAGTGTGTGTGTGTAGGGGAAGGCAACACACACACTCCTATTTCACCTAGAGTCGCAGAATGAGGCAGATCCCTCCATGTGTCCGTCAAACTGGTGGCTTTCACCTAGCCATGAACCCTCGCAAACATTTTCACAGTCCCCCTCCGGTCCAACGCAAATGCATCTGCCCTTACTGCAGTTGAGCTGTGGTCATAAAGTCCTCTACACACACACACACAGAGCCCTAAAACACACTTCAATCAGGCATTTGCATAGATCGTTTAGTCATATTGATTGTGGACTAGTAACCCGGTGCTCAAAAGGTGGAGTAGAGCGAGTGAGTGAGTGAGCGTGGAGAAGGGGAGGGGAGAGGTAGAGAGAAAAGGGAGGGTGGAGGGGAGGAGCTTTCAGGAAATGATGCTTTTGTTGGTAAGTGACTAGAGTTACTGGCAGTCAGGCCCATTTTACTGTACATGGTGTAACTCAACCGCATTTGTAGTGTAAACAGCATTGCGCTGTGGAGCTGGACGCCCCTCACACCCTACTGCTTACCGCTCCGTTTAATGGGCCTGGGCCAGTATTTAATGATTATTATATTTAGAGACCGACTCCATGCCTGGCAGGCTGCCTGCTTCATATCAGCCTGGGCCTTTTGTCTGTCTCTCTTTACAGGGGCGCTTCTATTGCAAGGCTTCTGACTGCAGTAATGATCCAGAGGCCCTAGTGATTCACTTCTGCTGAACTAGCTCAGTTAGCTCAGAGGTGTCAAAACTAATGAGAGGAACGGCTAATTAGCTAATTGGAGAGAATCATACAGGTAAATGAAGTCAAGTCTTTTGCTTCTAGGTGTAGCAGCAAATGATAATTGGTTAGCACATTAGGTAAGGATTTATAACCGTTTTGCATCTCATCTGTCAGTAAAAATATGGAGGCAGTCTGGGTGCACAGAACAAAATGCTTATGATGAATATGTTGACTAATGGGCACACCGCACCCCGGCATATACACAAGTTCGTCCACCCTTAAATCATTGTTGTTACATGCACAAGATTACACGATTCCTCATTATAAACACCAATCCGATTTACAGGAACTATTAGTGTGACAAGGAGAGGGGGAAGATACATTCTGGGAATCTAATTTTGTTTGTAAAACAGTTTGTTTCAGAAATGCCAAATCCCAGAGCACAGACGATCCTGCAACATCGTCGAGGCAATGCTAACAGCTAAAGGGACAGACATAAATAAAGATCTGCTGGCGTTGGAATGACAGAGATGACGGCATTTATCTGATAAATATCAGGGTCCATTTGCAGCGCTGGCGTCCAGGAACACACGATACGAGGCCCAGGATGTCAGGCTACAGTAACGCTCCTCTCGGCTGGAGTGAGAGAGAGGCTCGCCGAGACCGAGTGGCGCCTCTCCATGGTGTCATCGCGGTATGAGTGGGAATCCTCCACCAGTGTGAGCGGAATCAGCTGTGTGTGTGTGTGTGTGTGTGTGTGTGTGTGTGTGTGTGTGTGTGTATATATATGTGTGTGTGCGTGTGTGTGTGTGTGTGTGCGCAGTGGGACATACATAGTGGATGAATCATTGATGAGATTCTCTGCTAAAGACACAAACACACACACCTCATTATCGTGTCATAGCGTAAAGTGAAGAACTCACGACTCACAAACGCTGATGTAAAGCAAGGAAGCAGGAAGGAGAGGTTTTGGTAGAACAGCATTACATGTGCAGTGTGAGTTTCAAAACAAAAAAAGTGAAGAGCTCTACCTGTACATTCTGGTCCCCTTAAATTAAAATGGCTCCTATCTAAGTACACCATAAGCACAACACAATAGTGAGGAAGTCTTCCATGGAAATATTCTACAAATCAAACTGTTATCACTGGTCACTAGTGTTATCAGATCATGGCTCATGGCTTAAATTTTGACATCAGAAGTAAAATGAAAACCTACTTTCTATCACAACCTTAAAGGGCAACGCTAAATTCCCTAGTCAATACACTCCAAGCCAAAACTCTGAGCTAGATGAAACTTCAAATAAAGCAGATGAGCACGGTGCTATAAAAAGGCACATTTCCATCATTTGCGATACAGTACATACTGTGTATATAGTGGGGGGGCGGTGTGTGTAAATGTGATGGGTATATGTTTTCCATTGCATGTGTGTTTGGATCATGTGGGTGGATATAGGTTTGTTAGAGAGAGGAAGAGCGACAGAGAAAGAGAGAGTGCTCGATTGCAGACCACTGTTCACTCTTTGTGGGTTTGAGTGGGTAGTGAATGAGTTCTTCTGGTGTGCGCCTTTTCAGTAAGTCATGTTTTCACTCCACTCCCCGAATCAGGTTTCTGGGCAAAGACGCTTTAGACCCACAGCTGAGCCGACCAAAAGCAGGGACAGGTGTGTGTACTGTACGTGCATGCATGCGTGCAGTACCGACACTCCCCCCCCACCCCCAACAGTCGTTATTTCAAAGAACATGCATACATACACAACCCTTTGTATGCATGTTCTTGTAGCGCTGCACACCAACAGAGCTCATTCTGCCCCCCTCACAAGGAACCTTTAACCAGTGTCAAAGAAAAACATGATCAAAACAGGTCGCATTGTTATAACACGCATCAATGTTTCACTTTCACAAAATGCTCTGTGATTTGCATTATCAAGGGTGTCAGTTCTACAATAGTGTGTTTAACAATCAAGGGATATCGCAACACAGCTCCTCGGTAGCGAAAGCAAATATAGACAGGAGGAGGTTCACTAATCAAAAGATCTCCTAGCGGGAAGGAGGGTCTAGTGTTCTGGAAGGTTGTCTTTGGGTTCGATTCCTGACAGTGGCCTACCAGCTCCTGAATAATTTAACTTTGAGTAAACCCTACTCATAAATATTTGCTAAAATGTTTTAATTTTTTAAATACAGCCGAGTGCAATGCAAATACCTATTACAATTAGGTCATTTAGCAGACGCTTTTATCCAAAACGACCTACATTATATGCTATATTATACATTATAATTATATGTTGCCATTACATGGAGCAGATAGAGCATCTTGCTCAAGGCATCTTGCTCAAGGATGCTTACAGGTAGGCCAACTCTGGGGCTCGAACCCACGGCCTACCGGCTGGGAGTCCAACACCTAGACCACTGGACTATCCTGTCCCCTAATAAATTGAAATGGAAATTTTGAATTATTTAGTTTTGACTCCATTTGTCCATTTGAGTTATCGGTAAAATGTGATTTACATATTAGACTACCCAGGTGGTACACAGTAGGGTTGGGCGATAGGTCAAAATTTTCTTATCGACAACAGTCACTGCTTCAATCGGCGATTGCCGATGTATTCGCAGGGGTGGGTAGTCCAACCAAAATAGCAGGTGTGAAAGGTGCCTCGGATACACGTTGTGGACCAAAGGACCAAAATTTGGTGGTCTCGGTTCGCTTTTTCGGACCAATTAATGCAGTGCGCAACGCCACGAGATGCACCATCAACAAGTTAAATAACACAGAACTAATATTTTATAAGCTCTCCAACTGAAGAAATATCTGTTAAGGAGACAAAAATGGATACAGGTAACAGAGAGAGAGCAACGTGTTGTCCATATCCACCTAAGAGGATGCAGACAAGTATAGTGGGACGCAGCCTACGCAGGTGATGTGGTGAAGTGTGCTCACAAAATCGTAATGTGAAAACAAACCTAACTAGATCAAATGTCACGAACGCCTTTAATAACCAAAACAAAAAGGACTTTAAATCTGCAAAATATTGGCAGAAAAAAAAAAAAATGTACCGGCGATGGATGCAGCCCATTGTCGATTCCCGATGTATTCGCCATCTCACATAAGACACACACCTAGTTAACAGCAAGTTATACACTCACTGGTCACTTCATGTACACCTTGCTAGTACCGGATTGGACCCCCTTTTGCCTTAATTCTTCATGGCATAGATTAGGGATGCACAGAATGTTCGGCGACCGAAAATATTCAGCCGAAAATAGCAAAAAAATAACTTTCGGTGTTCAGTTGAATAAGTGAAAAGACCGAATAAATTTTACCGCACAATAACGCGATCAAATAGCAACCAGCGTAAAGTGAATGGCGCGCAGGCTTTATAAATGCAGCAAACATGTCGGCAGAGAGACTGTTTGGCGCTGCATCTCATGTCATTGATGAGAAGAACCGACTTTCATGTAAGAAAGCAGAGAAGCTACTTTTCCTAAAGAAGTAGACGATTATTCATTTGTTGTGGGTCCATCCACTTTTTTAATGCACTTTTTTGTTGTAGGCGTACAGAATGCATTACATTCTTTCAACAGTCAGTTATAGGCCTAATACTTGGTGTAAACACCATCTGCTCTTAAATACTTGTACTTACTGCAACCATAGTGTGATAGGATATATTGCTCATATCACCCAGCCATAATTTTGACTGGCTGCATGCATCTACGCGACATATTCAACACAGCAGGAGAACTACTACTGACTGTGGGCCAGACAATGAGACTATCAGGGTAAAGAAAACCGCAGTGTACAAATGCCACAGAGTGAGGGACAACAAGAAACAAGGGGGAGGATTAGCACGAGAGCGCGGTGGAGGATTAGCTACGATGACCCTGTGACTTCCATTCTCTCTGCATACCTCACACAGACACAAGGCTCCTCAGGCGGCAGGACCAGCTGAGAAAGCACATTACAAGACAACACACAGACCTGAAAGGAGGAGCCAACTGAACGCAAATGGGTACAGACAAGCAGACAAAGAGGCAGGCAGAGAGGCAGGCAGGCAGGGAGGGAGGCACATAAGCGCAGAAAGAGAAAAGAATACAAATACAAATACACAGCCAGTCAGACATATACGATCCATAACATCATACACGTACCAGTAAGGAATAAAATATGTTGAAGGGAACCACATGAAAATGACTCTCAGGGCAAACTGACATATACAAGTACAATTATGTGTTTATAAACGCATACACTTGAACAAGAGGTAGATAGAAGATTAGGGAAATTCCAAATTATTGAAATAAGCCAGACATTACATAACACTTCAATGTAGCCCTCAATCTGCTGAGCTCTGCCTTGATGTAGTGTGCAGCTTCCACAATTCCCACGCCATCAAGCTTAAAGATGCAAAACACTGTCCCAATCCATTTTTTTTTAAAAATATTAATATTTTAATACATTTTAACATTTGAATGCATACATCATACATTTCTCATGAACCCCACAGATAGCTGGTGGCCAACCTGCTCACAGCATCCAATGTAGCAAGCTACGACAAAACAATAAACTAGGTAAACAACTCGTGGGGGGTGCCACATTTTAATGAAATGCATGACTGCAGATCATCGCGGGTCACTTCGCATTGCAAGTGTCACACAGAAAGCTAAAGCCTCATACACTGGTCTCCTGCCCTGGCTTTGTCTCGTCACTGGCAGCACCCCTCATAACTCAGCAGCTATGTTCCCTTCGTAATGTCACACTAAACATGAGCAGAATACTAACCAGCTTATTGGTAACCCATGACCGCCCTTCATTTCCACTCCTGTATCAGAGCCCACACATTTTAATATGGGTTTGCCATCAGAGACAATAGTCAAGACACTCGTTCCGAAGCACTAGATGAGAAAAACACTGGAGTGTGTCATACAAATTACCTCATTTTCATATTTAAATCATTGTGCTGAATTGCCAAAAGTGCAAATGAATAGAAAAGGAAAATTGTGTGGCCATAACATCGTTAATGGGATGGTTGGATAAACACATACAAGTACAGATTAAATGCAAATCTTGCCAGTATTTAGTCTTTAAAAAGGTCAATAGATAAATGGATACCCCTATCTTAATGCTTCGTCCAAGGGCAAGAGCAGCAACCACAAGCTGCTGGCCTTATAGCACACATGCAGAGCCATAGGTTTAAACAGGAGACAGCCAACCAACACTTCAAGCACTGCTTAAGAGCTTTCTCGCACCGCCAAAATCCTCACATTTAACACATTGCCCCATTATAATTTCAGGCCCTCCTGAAGATTACAAGGAGGTTTTTAGGCACTAAAATGCACTCTGACTAGGTTTTGGCAAATTGTAGTGTCTTTTTAATGTCTGACACGCCTTAACACGAACAAGGCAGGTACTGCATGTCCAGTCTAGACGACACTCTGCTTTAATCATAGCTGCTCCAGGACAAGCAGAGTTGAAAACATGGAGAACAGGATGAAAGGCCCGAATATGAGGAGCGGTCCTTCCTTAAGATAATAGAGCAAAGGACTGAGAATGGCTGTGCCAAGATGCAGGACTAGCAGTGTGTGTTTGCTTCTGTGCTGAAAGGAACATTTCCTCATAAAAGTGAGATGAGCCAAGGGAAACCAACCTGGGAGAAGTCTCCATTTCTGGACAGGCTGAAGTCCACGTCAGTAAAACCCGAGTACATGTCCATGTGCCCATCCAAAGTTGTGGTGTGGCTGCTGTTGAAGTGGTGTTGCCTGCGAAGAGTGTGTTAACACGTTAAAGTTTGTTTATTACCATTACATACAACCTACACAAACCAACATACAAAACCCTTTTCAGTAGCCTAATAAAGACTGATAGACAATTAGTCGACTAGTCGGGCATAATCAGTGATCATAGACTTATAAGACGCGCCAAATGAACGTTGTTTATTCACTCATTTCAAACATCTCCACATAAACGTGACTCTTAGCTCATGTTGCTGACTGCCCCTATTGAAAACAAATAAGATAAACAGAAAGGTCAATGTTAAACACAACGTGTCCATATAAGGAGTGTACAATATTTATTAAATAAAAACTGCAAAATATGAACCCACTGACAACGTGCTATTAGACAATAAAAGCAAGGCAGTATCTAATTACCAACACAGTTTTGTAACGCAACCCTTAATGAAGATTTAAATGCCAAGTACACAGTTCCCCAGAAGGGAGCCAAAGCGCATACCATCATTTGTGACACAGCACTTTGTGAAACTGTCATTTCTGGCTGTGTTTCTTCTTCTGTGGCTTTTGTTTGCTAATGCCTCCTGCTGCTGCACTACCTAAAAAAAAAGTAGACTACTGCTATAGATATTTGTTGACGCCTGAGGCTATGTCGACTAGTCATGTATCTAGGCATAAGCCATAGCAATGCATGTCTTTTCACCTGTGTGTGTGTGTGTGTGTGTGTGTGTGTGTGTGTGTGTGTGTGTCATTTTCCAAACAAACATTGACAAGGAGTTGTATTTATCTTACAACAAAGTGAAGGAATCAATCATGTGAGGTGCAGCCAACTCCTAAACTATTTTTTAAGATACATTGCTAAAAGATACACAGAAAAATAACCTGGGTAGCCCATAACTAAATGCATCTATAGCTCTATGGACAGTGAAGAAACAACATCCATTTTCTCAACTAGGAGCATATTTCTATGAGAAAAGAAATGTCCTCTTGCTCAACTAAGTAACTGATAGCCTTGTGTTAAGGGTTCTAGGGGAAAAATCCATTACTGACCTAATAGCAGCACAGTAAGCAAATGTTAAAAAAAAAACATCAAGCTACCACATAGCAACATACAGTATATTAGGACAACACATTAGTTGTCAGACCGGCAGAGCAGAGGCAGATCTACACACTGACAAGGCAGAAAGGAGGAGCACTTCCTAGTTCCTACCCTTCCTCGGGTTTCAGGAGCCAAGTGGAGCCCCGCACCTCAATATAGTCCATTCCCCATGCATCCACTTTAGAGAGTTTGACACAAATCAACAGACACACCTTGTCAGCCAATCCTTCAAGAAACACTGCCACAGAGACACAGCGGTTGTGTCGCGTTAGCCCTTAGTCAGTCCTACGGCCTTCAAAATTCATGTGAATAATCAGTCTGTTTGCCTGAGTGCCACACAGCTTTTCCTGGAACTAGCCCTTGTAATCCGAATGAAAAACCAAACAAAACACCAAGAGACAGATAGTGGCAATATTTATCAAAAACCACCTCTGCCTCTGACGTCTTGACTTTCTTTCTCAGTCACAGCCCACGTGAAGTCAAAACCTAATAGAACTGTAATGTGGTACAGTAAAAATGAGTGAAGTGAAACTTAAAAGCAAAGCAACTGTGTGTGACCAGGGGAGCCCAGTTCAATGCCCTCCCCTGCCAATCCTGCATGATTCAAGCTCAGCATAATTGAGATTGGCTGAAGATTCCTCAGGCCTCAGAGAGAGGATGATTGACTAAGTACGCTTGATGAGTATGCTGTTTAAGTTCCATACAAAATAATAGGATATCATATCACCTTTATCTGAAGATAGATTAAGTGTATAGTTGATATTACAATTGGGTCATGAATGAATTCTGTCTGAATCCAGCATTTGCAACATTTATGTAATCGGGGGTTACTGGTGAAACCTGAAAGCCAGTTTCAAATGACTCCCACAAGAATGGTTAAAGAAATTGTTAAAGTCATTGTTGGCTAACAATAATTGCATTGGTGACCTCTATACTAAATCTCGCGCCGTCTCCAGTCAACTCTAGCCATTTATCTTTTTCCATCATGCCATTGGCATGTTTTTGCAACTAACTGGCTCCCAGCAGCTGACTGTTGCAAGCAATTCAACATATTGAATCGTGCCCCCACCCAGTTCATCCAGTCAGCCACTACAGCAGTCTTTAACCCACCAAGATAAAGCAGACAGAGGGCCTTTAAAGCCTAGAATACACCAACCCGCTGGCATTCCCAACTGCCACAGAGCAATGTCGCAGCAGGTCATGTGGTTGTTACAGACAAGAGCAGTCACAGAGTCACAACCGTGGGTGAAACAGGGCTCTCCAGTGCAACCATTTCACTCGCATATGCTAGTAAAAATGTCAGTGTGCGAAAAAAAAATTAGGCGCACTGGGTGCCAGTGACTTTAACCACCATTGCCTCTAGCTAAAATCTGCCTAATTGTGCAGTGTTATTAAGTGATGCACAGAATGACAATCATACCACGCACACATTTAAAGTCACTCAATAATATAGGCCTTGTTCCAAAGAGGGTGAATGATTTATTGTTACCATAACTACGCCATCCATGCACAGATTATTATGTTCCAGTTGTTTGAAATAGTTTTGGTCATTGAAGCTGAGGTAAAAATGGGTTCGAACACAACAAAGACTTTCCCATGTTAGCTACCTCACCACCACTGCTAGCTCCACTAAAGTTAGGCTAACAATGTTTGCCACTATGGCTATGCTATGGCTTTGTTCTGTGAGACAGCTAGCCAAACAGCTAAAAAAAATCCTGCGGACAATTCAAGCTTAAATGTTAGAGAAGTATGTACAAGCAGGAGGATGTGACTGCGGTCAAGGGAGCCAGGAGAGTTAAAAGACGGTCTCGCCGGTATACTGCGCATTTATGTATGCAGTTATGGTAAATCATACGCAGTTAGTTCAGATTGAAGCTACGCGGTCGCATAATAATGATATATCTGTATAATTTAAGATATGAAAACATTTTTCTTGTTGTCCTTCTCTATGCCCACATCACATATGAAGACATTCTACTGTAAAATTTCTATAATCAATTGCAAGTGAAATTAACTCAATATAAAACAGGGTTTTTCCTGGCTGAAAATGAGGTGGAGGTGGGTGGGCAAATTTTGCTGCCTTTGCTGCATTCTCTATATAGGAAAAACCCTGTATAAAGTATTTGTTACCATGTCACATTCTGTGGAATTGAGCAAATCTATTGGATATATTTTATAAAAAGGTCAAACATGATCAAATGACACACTAAATATTACAGTGTGTGATAGGATCATGTATATATTTAAGAGTTTAGATTTATTTTAACTTCATATTTTTGTAGATTTCCACAGGGAATCTTTTCAAACACAGGCTGACTTGACCGCAGTGGGATGTGGGGTGAAACTTGGCTTGAATACAAGATTCAATTGACAATTCACTATCTATATTATCGCACGTTGTGCTCACAATGCTCATTTTGACTGTGCCCCCAAATTTTTGTCTGTGCTCCTAAAGGTTTTTACTTACTAAGAAAAGTAAGGGTGTGAAAAGCTTCCAAGGTGTATAGCAGGACCAAAACAGCGAATATAGATGGCTTGGCTATTCTGTTGCCGTTCGAGTCCATTATAAAAAGTGCTGTGGTCCAACATTTCAGGACAACTTCAGGATCACTGCTTATTCTAGACTGACTAAGCACACCAATCAGCGGGAAAAATAACTCTCCCACAGAGATTAAAAGCAAATAAATAATTAAAAAGCAAATGAATACAAAAGAGTCATATGTTTATATTATACGCTGGTACACCATCAGGCAGTCAAGCTACTACTATTAAGGTTACAGTTACAGTTACAGCATTTAGCAGAGGCTTTTATCCAAAGCGACTTACAATTACATTGTTCTATTACATGGAGC
>JAOEHI010000019.1:101622-113995 GCA_025447815.1 Percopsis transmontana | reverse complement strand
CCTAAAGAAATTTGTTGTGTTGCTTTACCAGACAACCTTTGAATTTAGCTCGAGGAATAAACTCTCTTTGGTAATGACATTTTTACAAATACCCCCCCCCCTTCTCACAATCTACTCCCGCCCGAGCTTTACCTTAACTCTTACTTTCTTCCCTAATATGAGTAAGAATCACCAGGTTACTCACTACATTAATATTACGGATTTGTGAACTAATAGAATTTTAATGTCACATATTTTTTAATATATTTAAATTTCATGTAAATAAAAAAATTCAATACTTTCCATAACAATATTGATACTGTATGAACAGAGAGGAACGATATTTCCCTAACTTGTGTTTCCTGCTTCTTCTCGCTCTGACACGGTTGTCCGGCCCAGGCTCTGTATCCGCTGGTGACGTGTCTGCTGTGTGTCAGTCAGAAGCAGTTCTTCCTCAACAACTGGCATATCTTCCTTCAGAACTGTCTCTCCCACCTCAAGGTAGCCTACACTAGCATGACCACTGCAGTCTTAAGACTTGTGTAATGAAACATAAAGTGAAAATGGACTATACAATATGAGACTCCAGATAGGTAGGTATGCTGTTACTATATTATGAAGGGTGTGGTCTGTGGTCTTTTTCAAAACCATGATGTACTTTCCCTCCCTTGACCAACAGTGAGATCTGGATCATAAAAGCACATCTAAATTAGTGATGGGGGCATGTATCACTGTGATAAACCAGTGAGGATTACGGGAGCTACTGCCAATGTACCAAGCAGCTGTTTGTTACTGGCAAACTGTAAAGGTTCAAATGGGTTTTTGAGCCTTGTGGTCCTGTACATGGTGCTCTTTTGACCCAGATCTGCTTACTTTTGTAAACCAATCACAAACTGATAAAGCCAATCCTCTGATTGTCATGGAACCCATGACACTGCAGCACTCTGTGGCTGATGGACTGACACTTCTTGGCCTTGAGGTTGTGGAGATAGTGTGTTAAATCATGTGGTGGACATGTTCTGTAATTCCCTTTGCTTCCTTCCGATTGTGATTTCCCATGGTGTTGAATGGCCCGCTCTGATCTGTGATCTCAGACGCTGATCTGGCTGCGTTGTTCACGCTGAACATTTGGGCTCATTTAGATTTCCGTTTGCTCAGATATGTAATCGGGATCCTGAAAGATGATAATGCAATGACTCTAGTTAATATGATGGCTCTAGTTTAGTCCATAATCCAAAATGTTGGTGATTTTTCATTAATTTAGCTCAATGTCTACTCTATTTTGATTTGCCAATAAATGGTTTTATGTGAACCCTTTTGGACAATACTCTACAGAGAAACTACTTAAGTGCATGAGATATAATTCTGGGATTGTTGGTGAAAGATACAAGCTCACTGCATATTTTATGCAGACCCTTTGCATTGCTATTTTCCTCACCACGTCTGTGCACCCTGCCCTCTCTAGCCCCATTCTCTTTGTCTGCTTTCATAATGTGTCTAATTCACCGGCCACGGCACACCTTTTCATTTAGCTTTGCTTTTACAGTATGTGTTGGAACACGTACTGTTTTCGTGTTGAAAAACCTAGTTTTGTATTCGTTACACATTTTGTTTCTGATAACGTTTGCATCACTTCTCTGCATTTGCACTGCACAGCCCTTAGCTGCTACCAGTTTACTGGGTGTAAATAAGACAAGAAATGGGCTGCTCTTGTCACTTGTGTTCTCGTTTGTGTTCTCGTTTTATCTCTGTTTTACTCTAACCTGCATGTTTCCCTCCCAAAACCCTACACACTGGGCTTCCCGTTGCCTCTTTCACATGCACTTGCTCCAGATGCCGTCTAACAACAGCATCCGAAAGCAGATTGAAACACTGCAGGTGAGTTTGTCTAGTCTCAATGACCACCCCACCTTCACAAAGGTCACGTGACCAGGAAGTAGCGGCGGTATAGCATGCCCCTCTCACTTAACCGGGGCAGTAAATCTTAAACATCAGTGAGTTTTAAGAGGTGCACTTTAAAGTGAGAAGAGGAACATGTACACTAGTCCCAAATTGCTTCCAGATACAATGTTGCCTTGCTTTATTTGTTCAGTTGCTTTGTCTTCATCAGCGTTGGTGGTGAATGGCTCTGTGGTCCTGTGTGTAGAGCACAATGTGCCGTGAGAGTGGACTAATCGAAGGCACATTCAGAAGGTCCATTTTGCTATCGAGGAATTCGGTGCTTTTGCAATCTTTTCTGGCAGCAGCATGTTTGTTGTTCTGTTGGAGTTGGTAGGTCGGGCCACAGTTACACCCTGTTATCCAGTTTCCTCATGTGGTCTTGCATCTTTGCATTTACATCCACTGCTGTTGGGAGGGAAGGTCACAGCAGTAGCCTTGAAAGAATCCTTTGAATCATCAGCTTACTGTTTACATTGGAATGGCCATTGTTTATGGGCTTATTTTCTGTTTGTTTAGCCATTGTGAAAGATCAGAAGAAGCAGTATTAAGGTACATGGTCTCCATCCAAATACAGTGTCCTATAGTACCTGTTTTACGAAGTTGACTCGTATGAATGTGATAGTGTAATGATCCATGTAGGATCTAGGAGGGTTGGAGGGCAGGGCCAGCTACAGCGCAGCCCCCTAAGTCTCAACGGGATTCAGTCTTCTTGCGCAAGGACTGTTCAGCAGCGTGGCCGCTTGCCAACATGCCGACCTGAACCTGGGTTCTTTGGTTAAGGGCTGGTCCCCCGACTAAATACACTACCGTGCTACTCATGAATCATTCAAGTATTACCATGACCTGAATTATTGAGCAAACATTACAAATAACTTTAGGTGCTCTCTACTCAGTAATTTTTAGAACTTTGGGAGACTTCTAAGAGCACGTAACATGGGCTTTTCACATTATTAATGTGCATAAGGTGAAAACTAATATAAACATCTGCTTAAACGCTCGTGTTTCAAAGTGATGTGACGATCCTCAAACCAGAAGATCACCACAGTCCTCCTAATGTTCCTTCTCTGACCCACAGAACAAAGATCCCAAAATGTCCCGTGTGGCCCTGGAGTCTCTTTACAGACTGCTGTGGGTTTATATCATCAGGATCAAGTGTGAGAGCAACACCGTCACGCAGAGGTAAGCCCCCAGTTGGGTCCAAAGTTTATATGAGGAGGTACCCTGTTGTTCAGTGTTAAACACGCCACTGTGTGTCCTCTCGTCCCCCGTTAGTCGGCTACTCAGCATCGTTTCAGCACTTTTCCCCAAAGGCTCCCGCAGTGTGGTGCCCCGGGACACACCCCTCAACATCTTCGTCAAGATCATCCAGTTCATAGCGCAGGTGGGGCGGACCTCTGAATGGATTTGTCTGTGTAATTTAGAAGCATTTAAAGGCCCCATAGCATTCCAATTTCCTGCTATCATTTAGGAGGGACTTTTCTCCCTTCTATTTCTCCTTGTATTTTATATTGATGTTCTAACCATGCTTTTATGATCTTAACTCTAGCACTTTGAGATTTGCTCCAAATGTAAAGTGCATTACAAATAAAATCTATTATTATTATAATTATTATTATTATTATTACTTCTGTGTGAACAATTTGGTGTTCTGACTGGGTGTGGGAGGATGGGTCAGAGAAGATTTGTTGCAGTCCAGAAATGATGTCATACTGGGGCCAAATCTGACTGGGCTTGTTTTATGAAAAAACGCGCACAGTGGAACATTGTGGAATAACGTTTTAGACAGGTTTTAAAATGAGTCCAGCTCTTTCAGACAGATCAACTTACCTAAACTGGCCAAAGTAATTTTACGATGGTAGAAGTGTGCCATTAAGTAGTCTCTTCTGCGGGTCCCACAGGAAAGACTGGACTTTGCTATGAAGGAGATTATCTACGACCTCCTGTGTGTGGGCAAATCTCACAAAACCTTCACCATCAATCCAGAGGTAATGGTTTGCATGCACCCTCTCTCCCACTGGCTTCCTCTTCTTCTGCTCCACCTTTATTCCTCTCATCTCCTGTTCTGCTCCCTGCCCTTTTTAGAGGATGAATATTGGTCTGCGGGCCTTCCTGGTGATCGCTGACAGCTTACAGCAGAAGGACGGCGAACCCCCCATGCCTACTACAGGGGTCATCATGCCCTCTGGCAACACCCTGCGGGTCAAAAAGATCTTCCTCAACACCACCCTCACCGACGAAGAGGCCAAGGTCATAGGTAGGTCCCACACGAGACGCGCATCGTTGCCGTTTTCTGTTTCACCACCGCTTCATTGGTTTCTCCGGGACTTTCAGGCATGTCTTTATACTACCCGCAAGTGAGGAAGGCTCTGGATAACATCCTGCGCCACCTGGACAAGGAGGTGGGCCGCTCCATGAGCATGACCAACGTGCAGATGTCTAATAAAGAGCCAGAGGACATGATCACGTAAGAAGCTGAAGTCTGGCTCTAGGCCTGTTTGTTTTTTGTTTTTTACAATGAGTTTATAATGAGCTCATATAGTAAGACGCTTTTATCCAAAGTGACTTACAGTGAGTACAATCACAAGTATTGGGGAGGAGATGGGGGGGGGGGGGGGTAGGCATCTGGCTAAAGGATGCTTAATGGTGCGCCCGGCATGTCAGGGGGCCTTAATGTTTTGTATGCATTTCCCTTCCTCTGCCCCGGTACAGATTCTCATACGTTGTTCGTTTCTCTTTCCAGGGGCGAGAGGAAGCCTAAAATCGATCTGTTCCGCACCTGCGTGGCGGCCATTCCCAGGCTGATCCCAGACGGCATGAGCAGACAAGACCTCATAGAGCTCCTGGCCAAGTAAGCTCCCTTCCTCACTATAAACACAATCCTGTGTGTGTGTGTGTGTGTGTGTGTGTGTGTGTGTTCACGCCACCGCATGTTCCTTGACCCCCCCCCCACCCCACCCCCCATTAGGCTAACCATCCACATGGATGAGGAGCTGCGGGGCCTGGCCTTCACCACCCTGCAGGCCCTGATGGTGGACTTCCCGGAGTGGCGCGAGGACGTGCTCTCGGGCTTCGTCTACTTCATCGTGCGCGAGGTGACGGACGTCCACCCCACGTTGCTGGACAACGCCGTCAAGATGTTGCTGCAGCTCATCAGCCAGTGGAGACAGGCGGTGCAGAGCAGCAACAAGAGCCACGAGGCGCAGGTGGGTGGAGGAGGAGAGGGAGAAGGTGGGTGGAGGAGGAGAGGGAGAAGGTGGGTGGAGGAGGAGAGGGAGAAGGTGGGTGGAGGAGGAGGAGGAGGAGGAGGAGACTCCTCCTCCCTGGGATTCTTCTCTTCCCGAGGGTTGTGTCACCACCATGCTGGTTCCAAGTCATTTGAACGGTCCCCCCCCCCCTCCTCCCACAGGGGCCTTGTAGCGGTCCGTCTCTGTCCCTGGAGCGCACTCCTCTCCTGGGCGTGCTGCATGTGGTGGAGGGCCTGGCGCTGGTGGTGCTGTGCAGCTGCCGCCCCGGGACGCGCAGGCTGGCTGTCAACGTCCTCAAGGAGGTCCGCGCCCTGCACACAGCGCTGGGCATCGGCAAGGTAAATAGGCTGCAGTCGGAGCTACAGCGCACGTGGCTCGGGGCCGGCCAGAGTCAGGGATGGGTCGACGCATTGCAACAGATGCTTACCGTCTAGCCCCTTCTTCAGTTTCTCCCCCTTTTCTCGTCTTCTCGTCCACTCTTCAGGGGGATGAAGAGTTGGCCATTGATGTGATGGACAGATTGAGTGCATCGGTGCTGGAGAGCTTCATTCATCTTACAGGAGCTGACCAGGTAAATGGGGCTTAGATTCTCACACACACACACACACACACACACACAGATAGTCCTCAGAGTTAACCCTTGCCCTTCTCTACTCTCTACTGCAGACCAACCTGTTGTACTGTCCCAGTGGGATTGACCTTCAGACACTGGCCGAGTGGAGCTCGTCTCCCATCAGCCACCAGTTTGACGTCGTGAGCCCCTCTCACATCTGGGTGTTTGCCCACGTCACCCAGGGCCAAGACCCCTGGGTGATCAGCCTGTCCAGTTACCTACGCCAGGAGCACCTTCCCAAGCGATGCCCCACCGCGCTCAACTACGCCTGGATGTTTGCTTACACCCGCCTGCAGCTGCTTTCTCCACAAGTCGACATAAAGTATGTTTTCCCTGAGGCCCTAGCGTTGCGTGTGTTATTGTGTTTTTTTTTTTAGTGTGCGTCTGTGGGTAAGCTTGTAATGTGTCTGGCTTTCTAAGTGCCAACATGGACAATGATGGCACAGCAGTTTACGATATGTATGGTTTGTGTCGGCTTGTAAAGAAAAACGTATCGCAGTCCTGTTGAAGTTCTGTTGATTCATGTGGAATTCATATAGATATCTTGTTTCAGAAATGTAGGCTAGAGGATTTTCATGTTTGGAGGGATCTTTTACTTCAGGTCTCTGTAACAAAACAAAAAAAAAACTGCCAGAAGATGGTTTAAGAGGAGCTCTGTGTGCATTTCACATGTGAAAAAAAGGGGGCACTTGGACTGTGGTTGCAGTCAGCTGCTTAGGATGAGGTCATCCTATCTGTCTGTGAATGTGCCCACACATTGTGGTTTCTGCTATTTTGTGGATGATGTCATCAAACCACATGTCTGCTATTCTTGATCTTATCAGGAAACGTTCTAATTATGGAGAGACTGTTAAACTGGAGGTTCTGAGTTCTGTTCCAGAAGTAAGAGTACCCCATTCATGATGGACAGTTTAAAAACTGAAATATTGTTGGTTGTTCAGTGTTGTCATTGTTAGACGGCTGTAATGAGCACCATCGGCCAAAAATCCAAGGCTGCGATGGCTTTATCACCACTTCAACATCACTAAACCACTTCAACATCACTAAACAGTGAAATGAATTCATACCATATAAATGTAATCAAGTATCCTAACTCTTAAGGATGTGAAAAGAAACCCAATCCAAGTAGGGGCTCACAGAAATCATATTTGTTGCTATAAAATAATGGTAAATACAGTAGTGGACCCTCATTTAGTGTAAAATATGAATAGGCTAGCTAGCTGGGATTTTAGCTTGAAGAGAAATTGAACAGGGGGAAAAAACAACGGGCCTGCATACAGTAACAGAGGCTAGTGGAACAGAGGTTATCCCGGAAGTAAGGGTGGGACTTTGGCTCTCTCTGATGATAAATTGCAAGTGAATTTTCCACTCTGGCTGAACCTCTGACCTTTTCCTCTGTGTCCATGTGCAGCAGTCCAATCAATGCCAAGAAGGTGAACAGTCTGAGCAGCAGCAGTGACTCCTACATAGGCCTCTGGAGGAACTACCTTATTCTCTGCTGTAGCTCCGCCACCCCCTCCAACTCCTCTTCCTCCTCCTCCACCTCAGGCTCCGTCCGCTGCTCCCCGCCGGAGACGTTGGCGTCCACGCCGGACAGCGGCTACAGTTACGATTCAAAGGTCAGGGGGACAAACCTGGATCCACCTAGGCTGTAATCTATTTCTAGTGTCATAATTTTTTGTCTACTTGTAATGACAATGTGAGTATCCACACAAATCATGGTGTGTGGAATTGATATTCTTTAAGTTCTTTAATATAGCAGTCACAATGGTAGTAACACTACCATTAAGCTGTATTTAGACGGGTAAGCATTCATTAGTTCATATCTGTGGGGGTTTATCTAACTGTTAGTATTCCTCTGTTTGTTTCTAGATTGTTGGCACTCCGTCCCCCTCCTCCCTGTTCAAGCACGTTGTCCCCATGATGCGCTCTGAGAGCATGGACATCACTGAGTCTCTGGTTCTGGGGCTTGGCAGGACCAACCCCGTGGCCTTAAGGTAACTAAGCGACGAGCTAGAGTTTCGGTTGGATAGATGGCGTACGTTTTGTTTTTGTTCAGGTTTAGGCGCGAGCGGTGTCTCCTGTTTAGGCAAATGTGGTTTATGTGTGTGGCTTTTCTCTTTCAGAGAGTTGATAGAAGAACTGAACCCCATCATTAAAGAAGCTCTAGATAGAAGACCTGAGGTGAGTGAAGTTTAAAGGTATATCAAGTATACTTAACACCTAGTGGCATAGACGCAGCTGTGCCAAAGCTGACCTTATCACTAAACACAGTGACCTCTCTGGCAGAGGGTGGGGGGGCTCTGTTATGTAGATCTTTTTAAACTAAATTAAGCTAATTTCTCTTAATGTTTTATTTATATCAAATCTCTTGTTGGTCTAAGAAATTTCACTTGGGGTGATGTGGACATTGGACATTTAACATTCAAATTTGACTACATACTGTATATTTGAATGGATATCTGAATGAATGGAAATGGACACTTTGGACTGGATTGTAATTATGTATATTCATAACTGTAAAAGTTATTAACCCTGTAAAACCCTGTCTAAATTGGCATGGATTTTCTCAGGATCATGCATTGGCATGAATTATATAAATGTTTAATGTTCAAAATGCTCTATTTTGTCTTTTATTGTATTTATTTTTATTTAAATATCAGTTTTCTGATTAGTAACTGTCTTCCCTTTGCAGAACATGAAGCGACGCAGGCGTCGTGACATCCTCCGGGTCCAGCTGGTTCGGATATTTGAGCTGCTGGCCGATGCTGGGGTCATCAGTCAGATGTACGTCAGAACCAGGCCGAGAGTGTTCCTCAAAGGCTCCATATTTGGTGTATATTGGCAGCCCGTTTGCAACAGACGTTTGTGTTTGTGTGAACGCAGAGCTAGCGGGGGTCTGGATGGGGAGAGCCACTCTCTGAACAGCACGCTGCTGGAGTACGTGGATCTGACCAGGCAGTTGCTGGAGGCGGAAAACGACAAGGACTCAGACACACTGAGGGACATCCGCTGCCACTTCAGCGCCCTCGTGGCCAATATCATTCAAAATGTTACAGGTATCTCAAGCTGTGTGTGTGTGTGTGCGCGTGTGTGTATGTGTGTCCATGAAAATAATACTGCATTTTTTTTCAATATAAATATTTAAAAATCAAATATATATATTTAATATATAAATATATAATAAAAATGAATATTTGTGCACTGGTCTCTAGATTAGTTTTTTTCCTTTCCTATGGCTGTATATTTGACTGCTAACGCTTACAGGAAAGCAGTGCCTTGGGAGGGCCTCATGTCTATGTACCGTTTTCCTGTAGTGCACCAGAGGAGAACCATCTTCCCCCAGCAGTCGTTGAGACACAGTCTCTTCATGCTGTTCAGCCACTGGGCCGGACCCTTCAGCATCATGTTCACCCCCCTGGACCGCTACAGCGACCGGAACATGCAGATCAACCGCCATCAGTACTGTGCGCTCAAGGTACATGAAAGCCACGCCTCCACCGAAACGCCAGACGTGTGCTGTGCTCGTCGTGTTGTCATGCCGACCGCCTTTACCTCCCTCAGGCCATGTCCGCGGTGTTGTGCTGTGGTCCTGTAGCTGACAACGTGGGCCTCTCCTCTGACGGCTACCTCTACAAGTGGCTGGACAACATCCTGGACTCTCAGGACAGGAAGGTAAGGGAAGATGAACTGTTTTCCCTTGTGTTCACCTGATTTGCACACACTAATAAAAAGTTATTATCAATGTGTTGGGTGGGAAAAGGCCTTAAAATATTTGATTGAATATAGTTTTTTTCTCTATTTTAAACTAGGACCATATCAACAAAGAAGTGACACTTAGTCTATACGACAGATATACAGTACAGTCTATACGTATACAGTATATCAAAATGAGGTGGTGGCACTAGGTGAGTCCTCTGTGTGTCCCTGCAGGTTCACCAGCTGGGCTGTGAAGCGGTCATGCTGCTGCTAGAGCTGAACCCGGACCAGAGCAACCTCATGTTCTGGGCAGTGGACCGCTGCTACACGGGCTCTCGGCGCGTGGCTGCCGGCTGCTTCAGGGCCATCGCCAATGTCTTTCACAGCAGGTAACGCGCACACGCACACACGCACACGCACACACACACACGCACACACACACACGCACACACACACACACACACTTAAATGCAACTTAAATAGCAAGTTCTCACCTGGATGCTGCCTTGACTGTGTCTCCTCAGGGATTACCAGTTTGACACTGTGGTGCTGCTGAACCTCATTCTGTTCAAGGCGGCCGATTCAGCCAGAGATATCTACGAGGTGGCTATGCAGCTGCTGCAGGTTAGCCAAGCCACTACTCAACTGTGTGCGTGTTTCCTGGTCAAGGTTGAGGTGTGTTGTGTACCTGATGCTTTCCTTCTGCGTGAAACGGCAGATCTTGGAGCCTAAGCTCTTCCGATACGCCCACAAACTGGAGATCCAGCGGGCGGACGGCATCCTGACCCCCCCCTCCCCGCTGCCCCACCTCTACTCTTTGTCCTACTACCAGCTGTCTGAGGAGCTGGCCAGGACCTACCCAGAGCTCACGCTGCCCATCTTCTCAGGTGGGCCAGTCTACAGAGACTCCTCTGTTAGACCAGCTCTTAGAAATGAGGCACTACTGATATTTAGGCTGTTAGCAATTATATTGAGTAGTGAATGATATGTTTGTAATGTATATTGTAAAACGTATAACTATGCTAGCCCCGATGACATACTGTCATTATTCTAGCAGAATGTTGTTTGCCTACGATAAGGTGTATGACAGATTGAGCTATTGACAAATGTACAGTACTTATTGTAAGTCGCTTTGGATGAAAGCGTCTGCTAAATGTGTGTGAATGTAAATAATATATAATTTAATTCTAACTGTCTCATCAGAGGTAAGCCAGCGCATCCAGACAGCGCACCCCGGTGGTCGCCAGGTGATGCTGCACTACCTCCTGCCCTGGATGAACAACGTGGAGCTGGTCGACTTCAAGCCTTCGCCACGGAGGCCGGAGGAGTCTTGCGAGGAGGACGAGGAGGCGCGCGACCGGGACATGATGATGGTCAACAGCCGGCGCTGGCTCCGCGGGGAAGGCTGGGGCTCCCCTCACGCCACCACAATGGTGCTCAACAACCTCATGTTCATGACTGCCAAAGTAAGGATGCTTGATTGACATCTCACAGGTTCACACAAACACCTGTTGTTGTTGTTGTTAACACTGGTTCTTAACCCCAGGGAGTTGAGAAGTACTTTTATTTCAAGATATTGAAATTGTATTATTTTGAATTAATTATTTTACTGCAGTTTTATGTTTTATTGAAATTATTTTAAGTTATTAAAATTGTAGCCTATTTATTATTTTTACTGCAGTTTTATAACAATTATTGATATCATTTCAAGATATTTATATTATATATATTGTGTATTTATTATGTGTATGTTTGTATTTTACGTTTTATCAAATGTTTTTTTTCAATGATGTGTATGTGTGTATGTGTGGCTACATTTGTGCACTTTTTGGTTTCATGGGTCCAAAAGTTTAGCATCTACCAGTTTAGTTACCTGCCGCTACTCCCGTTGTGTGTGCACACAGTATGGGGACGAGTTCGCTTGGTCGGAGATAGAGAACGTTTGGACCACACTAGCAGACAGCTGGCCAAAGAACCTCAAAATCATCCTCCACTTCCTCATCGGCATGTCGGGGGTCAGCAGTGATCCCAGCCTCCTGCCCTACGTAGGTTCTGCTATATTTCCAGTCCTTCATGCGTGAGCCGTACTTCCACGTCTGTTGTTCCTGGTTCCATGTGTAACGCGTGTCGCTCTACGCATTTGTTTCCCAGGTGAAGCGAGTGGTGGTTTACCTGGGCAGGGATAAGACTATGCAGCTGCTGGAGGAGTTAATGTGCGAGCTGGAGCTCACGGATCCCGTCAGCTCGGCTGTCACCCACATGGACAACCCTCCGTACTACCGCATCACCTCCAGCTACAAGATCCCCTCCGTCAACTCAGGTGCAGCTTTGAACACCTTAGATCAAGTTATTCAAGGCTCAGTCAGTGTTGCTGTCTCCTGCTATAGCCCGTTCACTTCAAGGTTCAACATGATGTGTGTTCAGAGATGCCACCTGCACACCGCTGTAGTAACGTGTGGTTATTTGAGTTCCTGGTACCTTCCTGTCAGCCTGAACCAGTCTGGCCATTCTCCTCTGACCTCTCTCATTAAAAAGGCATTTTTACCCCAAGAAGTCCTGCTCACTGGCTGTTTTTTGGTTTTTCACGCCATTCTCTGTAAACTCTAGAGACTGTGTGTGAAAATATAAAAGGAGATCAGCTGTTTCTGAGATACTCAAACCGCCTCGCCTGGCACCAACAATCCCAAGTCACTTAGATCACATTTCTTCCCCATTCTGATTTCTGCTCAGCAACAACTGAACCTCTTGACCACACCTGCATGCTTTAATTCATTGAGTTGTTGCCACACGATTGGCTGATTAGATGAGAGAGAGAGAGAGAGAGAGAGAGAGAGAGAGAGAGCGAGAGAGCGAGTGGGAGGGAAAGAGAGACAGAGCGAGCGGGGGTGGGGGGGGG
>JAOEHI010000019.1:88089-99034 GCA_025447815.1 Percopsis transmontana | reverse complement strand
CCCAGAGACAGACAGAGAGAGAGCGAGAGAGAGAGAGAGAGAGAGAGAGAGAGAGAGAGAGAAAAAAATCCTCTGGCTCCCCTCCAGGTGATTCCATGCCCTTTATGCTGTTTTTATATATATATATATAAATAAAAAATGCTCTTTTCCTGTTCTCTCCTCTCAGGTACGACCTCCAGCAGCAATACCATGGTGCCAGGAAGTGAGCCTCACCATGACAGCAAGGTCAAAGACCCCAACATGGAGGACAGGTAGGAGCACACGGTGACAAATGCTGTACATTTTAGTGTCTGTTAGTGGAGTGGCTACAAAGGTAGCCCTTCCACATATAAGCTACTTTTTACATTTTGGCTGTTGTGTTGGTCACAATGACAGCTTGTCTTTTTGCTTTTGTACAGTTACACTCACCTAGATATCTACAGTGGCCTGAACAGCAACCTGAACCGGCAGCACCATCGCCTGGAGTCCCGCTACAGTAGCAGCTCTGGGGGCTCCTACGAGGAGGAGAAGAGTAAGCCCCTCACAGCTGTGTTTCCTTCGTCTTCAAAGCCACCTCCTGGCTGCTACACCCGTGCTAATCCTCTGGCTCCCCTCCAGGTGATTCCATGCCCCTGTATGCCAACTGGCGTCTGAAGGTGATGGACCACAACCGGCCTGAGCCTCTCCCCTTCCCTCCCACTGGTGGCTGCTGGTCTCCGCTGGTGGACTACCTGCCAGAGACCAACGCCCCTGCTGTGCCACTCCACAGGTGCCCTATGCCCTCTAACCTTTAACCTGAGCCTGCACCATGGTTCTCTTGTAGCTCACTCTGCTGTTCTGTTCTGCAGGTGTAACATCGCTGTCATCCTGTTGACAGACCTCATCGTTGACCATGGGGTCAAAGTGGAGTGGAGCTCCTACCTGCACCTCCTTCTGCACGCCATTTTTATAGGTACATGGCTTCCCCGCGCGTCCTGCTTATTGGCTGCTAGCTAATGAGCATATACGCCGCTGTCCAAGTATTTAACACAGGAGCCCTCCAGTATAGTGTCCACTACAAGATGGATACAGTCAAAAGGGATTTTCTAAGGTGTAGATAATAGCCCAAAGGATGGTTTCTCTCCTACCAAAGACCTTTTTAAAGTAGCCCAGCAGTTAAACCTTTAAAACGCACTCTATGTTAAATATTTAGTTAAATAGGTTATTTTTTTCCACCAAAACATTTAAATATACCACAGAACCACTAAACGGGATCTCTACACCCAAAATGCCAGGATCTAATTTGAAGTGACCTCTGCCCTTTTGGCAAAAACTACAACAAGACTCCCAAGAGGAGTTAAATAGTTTTCTTTTTTTAGTGCAGGGGTACTTTAATGTGACCAAACATGTCTTCCCCTGTAGGGTTCGATCACCAGCACCCAGAGGTCTACGAGCACTGCAAGCGCCTTCTGCTTCACCTGCTGGTGGTCCAGGGAGCCAACAGCAGTGTCCAGTCCCTAGCCGCGGTGCTGCTGCGCAACAGAGAGTACAACGACCCCAGGGTCCTGACGGTGAGGCCCGCTGCTCAGGAGTTAAACCTCACAGGTAGGTTCTGTCATGACGGGGAGAAAGAGGGTTTTCAATGAAATCTCCGTATTCAGACATGCATTGAATTTCTGTCACTGCAAAAGTAATGGTAGCAAGAAATTGCTAGAATTATAGATATATATTTTTGCCACAGAAAAAAGGGCATTGTTCCCATTTGTTATTGTGTTCCTAGAGATGAGCACCTGGGGGCAGCAGAGATTCAGCCCTGCGTTGGTTTTCCCTTTTACCAAAATGCTCATTGTATGAATTCTTTCTGCTTAAATTCTGGTCTGCTTTCTGACCTTGGCGTGGACTCTAACTTTATTCTCTGCATTCCTCCAAGTAGGAGTGCAGGACCTTTTGCCGGAGCATCAGCCGTCACCAATGACAGACTCAGGTCTTAGCTCAAGCTCTACCTCCTCCAGTATCAGCCTGGGAGCTGGGGCGACCGCTCTGCCACACCTCACGCCCACCCTCCTCAACGAGGTAGACGTCACAGCCGAGCAGGACGAGAAGGTCAAAGCCCTCATTGAGTTTATTACATCAAGGTGAGAAAGCCAGACAGCACTGAGGCTGTTTGCCTGAAATTGAATTTGTTTACTTTCCCGTGACTAGGTCTGAGCTATTTGATTGTTGCTTGTTCATACCAATATTATCTCATTAGCTTGATGCCATGACTCTGTTAATCATCCCCTGCATCTATTTGGTTTCATGCTCCCAGCCATGTCTGAAAGGACTAGGTATTTTCACATTGCATGGCTTTCAGTTTGGGGTTGTGTGCTGGTGATACACATTGACTGGTGTGATGAGATCATGTGTGGCGTGATTGGGTTTTTTACTCGACGTCTCTGTTCCTGAACTCCCCTTTGTCTCCCCTTGTGGGCTTCTGTAGGAAGCGCGGGCCCCTATGGAATCATGAGGACGTGTCTCCCAAGAACCCCAACATCAAGAGTGCCGACCAGCTTAGCGTTTTCCTCAGACATGTAGTGACTGTCTTCAAGCAGTCCCAGTCAGGTGTGTACAACTGGGCTGTTGTTTCCAGTGTCCCTTGGTTCGTTTGCGCTAGGTTGAAGATGCCATATGTATGGGTATGTAATGTTCACGGTTATCCTTCCAGGTTTCCAGTTGGAGTCTTTGCTGAGCGAGGTGTCCTTACAAACGGCTCTTTCGTGCTCTTCTCGTCACTATGCCGGCCGTTCCTTCCAGATCTTCAGGGCACTCAAACAACCCCTGACAGCTGCCACGCTGTCGGACGTACTCTCCCGGCTGGTAGAGACTGTAGGAGACCCAGGAGAGGAGGCTCAGGTCAGGACACTAAACACCCTAGCCTGGTTAAAATCCTCCCCACTTGTTCCGATTGGTTTAACTTGTTCTGATTAGTTGAAGGTGGTCCTACCACCCGCTAAGGATTTGTTTAGCTATATTTACTGCCTCTATGACATTAGACTGGTTGGCTTGACTTGTAGAATTAGGCTGGTCTGACCTGGCTACTAAACAGGTCGTTGACCTCTGGTCTACTCTCTCCCCAGGGCTTTGTTATTGAACTACTGTTGACTTTGGAGTCAGGCATTGACACGCTGGCAGACACAGTCAAAAACTACGACCTCCTTACTGCCTTAGCCCAGTAAGTTTGTCTGTGATAACCCCTCAACCTGTAAGGCAAACGAAAAAAGGCGACTGTCCGCCATTAACCCTGTTTTAGTTTTTTTGTTTTTCACCAAATGATTTGTTTCCGATATCACAGGAGCTCTTCCCATGATCATCTGTTGGGCCCCAAGTTTGCAGCCAATAGGAAGAGCACAGGCCAGCTGAACTTCAGCAGCGGAGGCCTCTTCCACTACGTGCACGGTCACGCCCGCAGCAACTCGCTCCGCGCCAGCCTGATGGGCGAGCGGAAAGCCGACCGGCGGCGGAGCAACACGCTAGACGTGGCCGACCGGCTGGGCGGCAGCCACGGCAACCTGGCACGCACGCGGAGCTTGTCGTCGCTGCGGGAGAGCGGGGGAGGGGGTCCAGGAGGGGAGGCCATCCCGCCCGTGGACCCCGCCAACCTGATGGCCACCGTCTTCTGGATCGCCGCCTCGCTGCTGGAGTCGGACTACGAGTTCGAGTACCTCCTGGCGCTGCGGCTCCTTAACAAGCTGCTGGGCCAGCTGCCCCTGGACCGGGCGGACAGCCGGGAGCGGCTGGAGAAGGTCCAGGCCAAGCTCAAGTGGTACAGCTTCCCTGGCCTGCTGCAGCTCTTCCTCAAGGGCTTCACCTCGGCCTCCACCCAGGAGCTCACCATCCACCTGCTCAGCAAGCTCATCAGCGTGTCCAGACACACGCTGGTCGACCCGTCCAAGGTGGCCGGTAAGAACACAGGAACACCGACAGTCTGCCATGTTACAACCCTGTTCGCTGCGTGTTCTTTTCTAGAGCCATAACCGCACGCTTTCCCGCCTCCAGGTTTCCCCCTGAACATCCTGTGCCTCCTGCCCCACCTCATCCAGCACTTTGACAGCCCCACCCCCTTCTGCAAGGAGACGGCCGACAAGATAGCCAAGGTGTGCGCCGAGGAGAAGTCGGCCACGCTCTCCAACCTGGCCCACATGATGAGCCTGTACAGCACGCACAGCTACTCCCGCGACTGCACCAACTGGATCAACGTGGTGTGCCGCTACCTGCATGACGCCTTCGCTGAGATCACCTTCAACCTGGTCACCTACCTGGCTGAGGTAAACCGCAGCGCTAGCATCAGGTCTATAGGGTTTAAACCCTGTCCACACAAACACGGGGATTTTCAAAACCCTACCGTTTGGCCGTTCGTCCACGCGCAAACGCTGCATCAGGTCACTGAAACTGAACCTTTTTGAAAAAGATTTTCAGAAACGCCGGTTGCAGTGTTTTCGTGTAGCCGGTGAAACCAGAGATTTGTGGCTTGTGACGTCAGAGTGCGCGCTGTTATCTCCTATGTTTACATGAGGCGAGTGATCTGATTGGCCAACAGGGCTTTACGGTTATGGTTATATCGCCGCCTGTTGGTTTGCCATGCTCTTGCCAGCGTGTGTTTTTTGCATTTTCATGTCGACATGTAGATGTTTTTTAAACCGTGCTTGTGTGGAAGAGATTTTATTTTTTAATCTCTGTTTATAAAATCGGTGTACGTGTAGACTAGCCTTTAGATTAGATTTTAGCCTCTTTTTTTTAACCACATCTGTTAAAACGTACCACTGAAATAACCGGTACAGAATAACCGGTACAAGGGATTTTCATTAATATTGACCAGGCGTGATCTGAGGAGATCTAAGTCTCTATGGATGTCTTTCTCCTCTGCCACTCAGTTGCTGGAGAAGGGACTTCCCAGCATGCAGCAGTCCTTGCTGCAGATTATCTACAGCCTGCTAAGTCACATCGACCTGTCGGCAGCTCCCGTCAAACAGTTCAACCTAGAGATCATGAAAATCATTGGCAAATATGTTCAGGTGAGCCTTCGCACCTCTTCCTCGTATTACTTGGCTCAACGGCAGTACAACACACTAGTATAGAGGGAACTGACTAACACAGTAATAGAGTTATCTGACAGGGTGTAGTGTACCGTATTGGCATTATGCATTTCTTTTGTAAAGGTACACTGTTTTTCTAGCATTAGAAAAAAAGATGGGCCTCTGATGTTGCATGGCTGTTCCACACCCAGGGGCCAGCATAATATATCAGACTGTGTTATGGGTTTTTGAACACCTCTACAGCTCTAAAAGGATGCTTTAACCCCTCACTCAGATGCATGTGCCTCAGGCCTTGACTTGTCCTCCAAACCAGTTTGAGCTTTTGTGTATTTGCCTTTGTGCATGCCCCCACCCATGCATGTTAATTCACACTGCATGTCCAGTACAGTGTTTAAATGGACATCTAGATACAGTGAGTGCTACTACTGTGGCTGTGCCTGCTTCCCACTCACGTTATCCTCCCTACATAGCTTATGATTTCACAATAGAAGCACTATATTGTATGTTCGTGTGTGTGTGTGTGTGTGTGTGTGTGTGTGTGTGTGTATTATTTCCCAGAGCCCGTACTGGAAGGAGGCCCAGAACATTCTCAAGTTGGTGGTTTCTCGCTCGGCCAGCCTAGTGGTTCCAGACGAGATGCAGCGCTCCTACAGCACAGAGTCGTCCGGCTCCCCGGAGATCCCCTTCACGCGCATTTTCAACAACAACGCCTCCAAGGAGCTGCCTGGCAAGACGCTGGACTTTCACTTTGACATATCGGAGGTCTGTGCCATTCCTGCTGAAGCCATTTCTCCTGCCACTTGTGCTTTTGAATGCTTTTTCTCAATCTATTTGTTTATCTCAGCTGTCCTTTCAATCTGTTTCAAACCTCTTTCCATTCCCCCACTCCCTTTATGAAAGGTCAAAGGCCATGTTTAGCAGTCCTCATGGTACTGGCATCTTCTCTGGATCACAAGCGGTTCATTTGTAGGCTTTATGACCTGAAGATTCCGGTGTGCCAGCTTCTCAGACGCAGGCTCTGCATTATTTGAAGGCTAACCTGCGTGCGCATTGACTCCACAGACGCCCATCATAGGGCACAAGTACGGCGACCAGCGTACTGCGGCGGGGCGGAACGGGAAACCGCAGGTCATCGCGGTGACCAGGAGCACCTCCTCCACGTCCTCGGGCTCCAACTCCAACGGCCTGGTGCCGGTGAGCTGGAAGAGGCCTCAGCTCTCTCAGGTAACCTGGCAGAGAACACACACACACATATACACACACACACACATGTAGTATCTGGCATTGAATGTCCTGTACCCAGTTGTGAACGAAAATGGGTTGTTTTTTTGTGTGCTCTTGTTGCAGAGGAGAACCCGAGAGAAGCTGATGAATGTGCTGTCTTTATGCGGCCCAGAGTCGGGCATTCCCAAAAATCCATCCGTAAGACTCCTCTCCTACTCTAAAGCCTCTGACAAGGTCTCTGCCAAGTCACTTGCCTATGAATGGTATTCTTTATGGTCACGCACGCAGCAGCGTTACAACTAGACTCTCGTCCTCCTCTGACACTGCAGGTGGTGTTCTCGTCCAGCGAGGACCTGGACTCCGGGGACCAGCAGACCAGCCTGATCCCCGCGGTGGAGGAGGTGGTCCGGGAAGAGGAGGCTCTCGGGGAGGACGCAGGCAGCGAGCAGCAGTTCGGCGTCTTCAAGGACTTTGATTTCCTCGACGTGGAGCTGGAAGACGTTGAGGTGAGTGCGCCGCTTCATGGGGCCTCTTGTTCACCTGCAGTCCTGTTGTTAAGACAGGCGAAGGTGGCTTGTATTTAGTTGGAATCCCAAGCCTAGACTGAACCAGCAGGGGATCTACTAACCCAGTGTCTCCCAACCCTCTCCTGGAGTAACCTTTGTCCTGCATGTTTTTTGCGTGGTGCACACTAGAGGATTTTTGTCCACGCACACTGTAACACACACTGTAACGCACACTGTAATTCAATGTCTTCACTGCAATTCAATGTCTTCACTGCATCCCTGCTCATTAAATGAAACGGTCTACAGCTGTGGACATCACAAACTGCCGTGAAATCCCTTCTTTAGGTACTAAGTTTATGTGAAGTTGTACCTACGTACTACATCTTTAACAGCCAAACGATAAACTATATTGTCTCTACTGTGTTTTAGAATAAACACCTGTTTTTAGTCTACTAATGCCCTTATCCTTCCTTTTCTCTTGCCACAAGGAGCTACAGGTAAGTCTGTGGGCCAGTTAGTTGTTAGCGCAGGCCGCCCCCCCCCTCGTGTGTCTCTGGTGGTTTGTGACCCTTGTTAGAAGCTTGTGTGTTGTCAAGTTGTTGTAAAGTGCAGTAACCAACCCCCTGAATAGATCAACCCTTTACTCCTTTTTGATTTTAATTTCCGTCTGCGGTTTTGCATCATTTTTTGTAATGTTGGAAAAACATCTGCTTGAATCCAGCTCATTGCTGTATGTCGTCAATGTTATTCATGTTGTTGTTTTTTTCTTGGTTCTTTAAGTTATGGAATGTGTTTTATTTTAATATTTTTTATATTAGATATCTGCCGTGATCTCGGACTATGTCCGAACCCGTTGTGACTGCTGTTTGTCTGATTGGCCTGCAGGGGGAGAGCATGGACAACTTTAACTGGGGTGTGCGTCGGCGCTCCCTGGACAGCATGGACAAAGGGGACACGCCGTCCCTGCAGGAGTGCCAGTACACGGGCAGCACGCCCAGCCTCAACCTCACCAATCAGGAGGACACGGACGAGTCGTCCGAGGAGGAGGTACTAAGCGCTAGCCAGATTCTCACCTGCTCTGGCCTCGTAAGTTTCACCTGAATCGGGGCAATCCCCCCCCACCCCCCCACCCCCCCGCGCTCCTCCCCACAGCCACCACTTTCCTCACACTGCCCGCTGTGAGTGTGTGTATGCGTGTTTGTGTATGCGCACACGCCCTAAGCTAAAGCTTGTGGGCAGAGGCTAAAATGCTTGCTGCTTCGCTGGTGGTAGAACGCCCCCTTCACCACAGCTTGACACACACTACCTCTCATGGTAGAACTAGTGCCACTTCCACGCTTGGTAAGTAGATTATAGGAGCATTGAAATAGTCATCGGGGGTTTAGATTGATTTTGAGGAACATCTGGATTCTCACAGCTGGAGAAGATGCCATGGAGTTAGGTGACATAAAGTGTCAATGTAATGGCATGTATGTATAACTCCCTTGCTGCTGCTCAGTCCTGTTTGCTTGGCCTCTAGTTGCTAGTCGGCTCTCCCCAAGCTAATAACGTGTAGTACTAAGAGCTTCTGTCGAGCGTGTTGAGAAACCTCTCTTACTCTAAATAGTGCACTGTGAGAATGAGCTTTTGCCTCTGGCAGCCTTCTGTCCCAACACCCGTTTGTGCTGCACTCACATGTATTACATTAGAACTGTATAATCATGAGCAGATGGCATTGGAACATGCTCTGGAAAATAATATTATATATAATATTTCCTAATATTTAATTATAATAGCATGATTTTTTACTGAAAAGGGTTGACTAAAAATAAAGTGTGCAGTTTTATTATCATTATTATACTACATATTATTCAGTTTTTAGATGAGAAAAAGGCAGGAATATTCTTGATATATCTACTTCAACATTGCCATGCATACCCTTTTTGGTATGTAAACTGAAAACCTATAACATGTCTAAATGTTTTTTCAATTAATCCCCAATACACGCCTTTCAACCTAATATTGTTCTCACAGCAAATATGGTGTTTACCCTGTTGATAAAACTTGCATAGCAAATTTCAAAAGTGCTTTCCAAAGGTAAAATCTCTCTTGTAAAAGAGATTTTTTTTTTTTTATCTCAATGGAACTTCCTGGTAAAATAAATACAATCAAAATGAGGGCAAAACGAAGATAAAATCACACGAGACTAGATTAGGTAGGTTTTAAGACTAGATTTAATGGCAGGAGAAGCTGCAGATCTACTGATGGGCCAAGACTGCAAAGGCTTTTGGATCGTATCTTTTAGGACAGACTGTCTGCCCCTTTGTTGGGAGACATAAGTGATTTGCAATAGCACTAAAGCAGCTCAAAGCTCAGCTCGGTGCCCGGCCATGCAGAGTGTTTGGAGGTCATTAGAAGCCAGTTTGTTCTCCTGTACTGTGCAAAAATCGAACAGCCCCTCTGCCTCTTTTTCTCCCCTCCAGTTAAACAGCGACTCTGCAACGGACGATGCCACATCCAACCACGTGGACTCTCTGCAGCAGTCCCAGGAGTCCTCCAGCAGCGCCCTCACTGAGGAGGCCACCGTCCTGCCTTCCCTGCCGTCGCTGGACAGCCCCGTGCTGGAGAGGGCCCACTCAGACAGCGCCAGCAGCCAGCTGCCTGAGGTGCGCGCAATCGGGAGAAGCAATAAACTGTGGTGCTCGGGTGCTTTCTAAGCTTGCCTCGATGTCCCCTCCCCTCTGTTCCTTTTACTCATTCGCTTGCCTCCAGAGGGCTTTTCTCGCTCTTCTGCCTGAGCTTTACTCTTCCTGCCCGTGTCTGTCCGCAGGGGGGCAGCAGCGTAGGGCAGGACCTCTGTGTTGGTATTGTTTCTGCCCCTGAAACCTTTATGCCTTACCTTCCTGCGCTCTAGCTGAGGCGCTTCCATCTCGATCCTCCATTTCCTCTATAGCTCCGCTGTGGGTGCAGGGGCCTAGCGCTGCTTATTCGTTTGTTGGTGCATGCTTGTTTGATTTGGGGAGAGATCAAAGTGGGGGAAAGGGAAGTCTCACCTCAGGTCAGCTGTCACTGCTCACTTGCAATTAACGTAGAAACCTGACCGCTGCGAACTAAACCTCCTGCTAAATACTTGAGCACTGGACACCAGCTCGTTTCCCTTCAGCACACTCACCTGTGAGTATAAGTCACTCCACATTGCAAGTTTTTCTTTAAATATGATTGGCTTACACTGGAATAGTGCACCAGGCTGTTAAAGCTAATTTGCTACTATCCACGTGCCATAGTCTTTTAATGTACTAACAGTTTTCCCATCTACTGCTGCTGACATTGACAAATAACACCAACAGTGATATGACATGCATTTCTACCTTAGAGTGTGGGAACACCAGTTATTGAATCCTCAACTTGACATGTGGGCCGCGATGCTTCTGGGTTATAAATACACATGGGGGTGTTCCTTTTGCGCGAGGGCCCATTCAGCGACGAGGTTCCATCCCTGTTGCTCTATACTCAACGGTGAACGGAGCTCCCATTGAGCTCTTTCTTTAGCCCGCAGTCTCAATATCAGCCCAAGGACATCTCCCCATCACTGCCCCAGCTCTTAGCGTAATGAGCCTCAGATAAAACCATCAGTACTCTCGCTCACTCTCTCCAGGCTGGCCACCAGCGCTCCTAAAAGCTTTCTGTAATATACCAGCTGCCTCAGTGACACACTGGCTGCCTGCCACACTTAGCCTTTCTAATGCATTACTCTTTTTTTTAAAGAGTAGTGTTTTAAATGGGAGCCTTTTTCCATGTCATCACACTAAATACTCACCCTACCATGTACGAGTATGAACGCAGTCATGAAGGAATTTAGGCGGTGTTCCACTGCGCTTGGGTCATACGCTGTAACTTGTGTATGAGTAGAGCATGTGACGTAATAGTGTAGCGTCATGCAGTCTGCAGCGCTAGTCTAAGACAAGTTCTCTCACTTTTTGACCCATGACAAGTAGTTCATGGCTTGTTGTACGCACAAAATAACATAACAAAATTAGGTTTAAGAAATATGGATTTATGGTTAGACAACAAGGATTTTCAGCCTCCATTAACTTAATATTGTTTGTTTAAAAAAAATTAAAAAAAAGGGGTTTGACCCCCTTTCGCCTTCAGAACTGCCTTAATTCTACGTGGCATTGATTCAACAAGGTGCTGAAAGCATTCTTT
>JAOEHI010000019.1:65533-75662 GCA_025447815.1 Percopsis transmontana | reverse complement strand
GGGGGGGGGGGGTTGGGGGGGGGGGGGGGGGGGGGGGGGGGGGGGGGGGGGGGGGGGGGGGGGGGGGGGGGGGGGGGCAGCTGCAGGGTGGTCCCACCCCTGCGCCTCCACCTTCACGTTACATTATTTGGCTTCTCACTGGATTCAGTACACAGTCCAGAGTGACACTAATGCTAACGCTAACGCTAAACCGAATACACAGAGAGTAGGGGAAATGTGTTTAGTCAAAGTTAGGGAGCGGGGTGAGTTCAGTAGAGGAGGGACATCACTGTAAACGTGGGGGTAAACGTGCAAGATGTAGCTAGCGAGTAAGGGCTTAAGAAATATTATGAGCTGTTTTCATGGACTATATAAAACAAGTACAATCATGCTGGGAATTGGAAGCTAATCCTCACTTTACCCTCACAATTCAAACACATAAAAAAAGAGTAAATAAATGAGAATAAAGCCAATATTATTAGATTAGAAATAGTTAAGATTTATTCCTATTTGGTAGGCTAACTGCTGTAAGAATTAAGTATATTTAAAATATATTGCTTCTCAGATTCTAAATAGACATATCGGACAACATGTGAGACAAAATACATAATACATACTAAACTAAACAAATAAGATATTAAATCTCCACAAAATGCTGCTATAAATTAGCAGTAGTAACAAAGGACATTAGTGATAGTGCCAATAAAATAGGAGAGTTATGGCTCTGTGGTGAATGGGAATAAGCTGCAGGTGCAGTGAAGAGTGTCAACAAGTTCAAATCTCTTCATCGTGTCCCCTCACTCCCCCAAAGGCGTCTCCGTGGAGCAGGGTAGTGGTCAAGTCCACAGTGGTCGTCACTATTCATTAGCAGGGTCAGACACACTCCCTACATGCGTGGTTTACACGCCTTTAGGAATATACCGAGGCAGACTAAAACAAGGAACATTCTTGTGCGTACGTTGTATATCTAACCTCTCATCTGAAGAAAAAAAAACGATGGATTACCCAAAATTACCCTTTACACTTAACGTCTGTTAAAAAAAGTATTACGCCTAAAAAGCATTGAAATCCTACTTGATGAAGAAAGGGCTTTCATTTTAATTTTTTTTATAAAAGATCCTCCAGCACGGTTTGTGTGTTTTGCTAATTTATATGCAGTTAAGATCTTGGATGCTTCAACAATGTCATTCCTATTCACAGTTTATTAAGCGCACGAACATCTCTCATACTTAAAACAAATGTACTCTCTCGGGCATTGACAGGCTCCAGAATGAAACTTTTAAGTGTGTGTTTAGCATTCAGGTTAGGGCGCTCATTCTCCCTTGCCTCGGCCCAGAAATCTTTGTTTGGCCGATCCTCTTCAAGCTTTGGAGGGTCAGGAGGGGCAGGGGGGGGTCGATTTGATTCTAATCGGACCATGAAAAGAACATGATCTAACTACTTTCAGCCTAGAGTATATTTAGGCCCACACCTCTCTTTGCTCTGTCGCTCTCCTTCTCCCCCACTTTCTCTAAACACAATGAAGCTGGCCAATTTAAAAAGCTTTGAATGTCTCGTCAATGACTTCGTGAATGCTGGGGAGAGAGATTTGGAGAGGGACGGGGTGGGAGGGAGGTATGAAAAAAAGAGGAAAAGAGGGGAAAAAGGGGCTATGGAGCAGACATAAAAATTCCAAGAGTTGTTTAAGCGTGGGTGGGTTCATTTGCATGACAGCGCCATGTGAATAGGCCTGACCTCTTGGACCGCCCCAGCGCTAGGCCGAACTGCAGCCTGACGCGCAGGCTTTGACCCAGCTCATTGACTCTGAATGGATACTCTGTCAAAGAGAGGGACCTTGGAGCTCTCAGCTGGTCAGGCATCTGCAGAACGCCTAGTTTATCTGCACCGCTATCAACGACCGTCCTGAGAGCATACTCATCCTCGTACAAACACACACACACGCAGGCCCACACACACACACACACTCACATTCATGACCCGCAAACAAACACTGGGCTCTTAAGAGGCCTTATCTCTCACATTCAGGCCTGTGACAAGGTTCGCGCCCACAGGAAACACAACGGTTAACATCTTTAAGGTAAACATCTAACACAAATGTAATTTGGTCTGCTATTCATGCGCAAGCGCACACACACACGCGCACGCGGCAGGTGCAGCCAAGCTCTTGCACGTGCTGACACATCAACACGCTTCAGTTGATAGCTCCATGATTCACTGGAACAGGCAGGTGAGCGGGCGCAGAGTGGACGGGGGGCGGTGGGGGAGGGGGGGGGGTGTCTGACGGGGGTTGAATTGAAGGCTGAGCACTGCAGTCTGCATACAAATCCCAACTGCCCCCCCGCGCAGACCAGACCGGCTCAAATGAATGTTTGAAGTCATGTTCAAATTTGGTACTGAAACTGGAACTGGAGAAATGAGACAAAACAATATGCTCTCATACAAATTGCAATGCTTCATGTTTTATTTTATTTTGTGATAATAGTTGATAATATTTGGTTTGAGTTCATTAGGTGCCACTATTATCAAGAATGAACCTTCTTATTAGGCCAACTAAAGCAACAACAACAACAACAACAGAGTAGGAACCAGTGAAGAGGCTGGAAGTAACTTGCCTAATTCCTTCCTTCCTAACGATCCTACGGAGGCCGTCTTAAATTACTCCTTGGCTCAGAGAGAGTTGGGGGTTGGATGCAACTGCCCACTAAGCTAGCCAGTTCATGTGATGTACCAAACTATACCCAACACAATTAGCCTGTTGTATAATAGGCTCTGGGGGGCTTAAATACTTCATGACTTTCTGTGCTATTAAATCTTGTGATGCCCTAAATATACTACTTTCTATGCCAAGAGGAGGAGGTAATAAAATGACAAAAGGAACCTTTAAACATTATATATATATATACATTGCAATAATTAATTAAATAATTAAATCATATAATAATTTATTATTAAATAATTGCAATATATTTGAAGTAATATTAATATTACTTCAAAAGATTCTGAAAATATCAGGAATCAGAAACCATAAGAAAGTTTTACTAGCTGTCCACTGCCAATGTGCAAATACAGGATAAGAATACACTTTTTTAAAGGCATTCATGTGTTTTAGGGTGGAATACTCCTTTAAGCACTGGTGCTATTTCAATTAAACACTGAACAAAAGCTTTACTTGGCAGTTCTGTTGACGTAGGTACCTAAATCCCCTCAGGTTTCAGGATTCAGCCTATACTTCAGTAAGAGAGCTTTGTTGTTAAGCATCAAGCAAATGTACTTTATTATGATCATGATACACTACAATGTATTTGCTGCATGTTAACACATACAAGCTATCACTCGCAAACATGCTCTTTATAGTAGATAGTAAACAACACAAAAGGTCATACAGAAACAGATTTAAAGAATTATGTTTCATGTATTCCCATCGCTCTCTCTGACTAGTAAAGTTATAGACTTTACCCTTCCAGTAAATGAGCTGGCATTGCCTGCTTAAATGCTGATGGATGCAACAGAGCCATCATTATGTAAAATGCGAGGGAGATGCAGATTATGGCTTGTGCTAGAGAAACATCAATATGAATAAATGTTGAGATGACAGCCACTTTCAAGATGATGGAGGTTCGGGGAAAAAAATGAATAATATCTGATAGATAGACTACTTGATTTTCCAAACAAGCTCAGTAAGACAGAGTCTCAAAGCAGGCCTGACAGCTGACCCTTTACAACTTTAGCGCATTTTCAGATGATCCCATTACAGGGAGTCTGTGCGCAATGGCCCGAAAAAAGTGAACACAATCTCATTTAAGAGGTGCATATGTTTGTCTTTCTGCAAAAGTGGAGAGTTGTTGGAAAAGGCCTGTTGCTGAGTTACACAGAAAGACATGGCTGAGATATGGGGACAAGCTGTCTGAAAGATGTTAACTGGCTATAATGAACTTCTCCATAATGAAACACATGAGTCTACATGACACTTTCCAAATCAACACTTTATGTAAGGAGGAGAAATCTGCACAATCATGTAAAACAATGTTGGTTCAGAAATTAACTACTCCTTAATGTCAGCTTATTAGTAATAGTTCCTGGTTATTTCTCAACATTTGTAACAAAAGACAGATGAGAAAAATGTACTTTAAAGAAGGATTTATGTGATGTCTTTGCTAGCGGCTGGTTATTGGTTTTGCTTCCCAGTGATTGGCAGGTATAAGGTGCTGGTTTATGGTAATATGAGGATGAAGGAGTTGGTTGTTTGCTTCTCCAGTGTCTAATAAACAGGGGACACAGAGATTGTAGTCCGTGTCTATTCATTGCCTGCCTGGTGACAAAAGACACGGCCTGGCTACACATTCCAGCCTGCTTCCGCTCCAGCACACAAGCTCAATCCCAGGGATTTCCCCTTTCAAAGAGAGAAAATGGCTACAATATCACCTCCTTTAACATCGAGCGAGAGACCGGTCTGGGAACCGGGTAGAGGGACTCCTGTCACTCACGCTTTGAAACACTTCCTGATTCATGTTTCATGGGAAGTCAGGACCTCCTTTTCCTGGGCCAAGGAGGGGTGAGAACCTGTCAAATTTGGTTAAGGCTCTCCACAGGGGAGCTGATTGGATTCCATTTATAACGGTGGATGTATTTGGTGGGCACATTTTTAGAAACAAGAGACAATTGTCTACCTTCTAAGGTTTGTATAAATGCTGTA
Source organism: Percopsis transmontana (assembly GCA_025447815.1). Classification (NCBI taxonomy): domain Eukaryota; kingdom Metazoa; phylum Chordata; class Actinopteri; order Percopsiformes; family Percopsidae; genus Percopsis; species Percopsis transmontana. The sequence goes on along the minus strand of JAOEHI010000019.1, from coordinate 70,990 downwards.
TATATACACATGGTCTAATGTGGACGAAAAATTTCCTGATTGAGATAGGCCACTATTCTTAAATAATTGTTTAATCTTTTTATGGTACATTTTATTTAGTAAACCACTAGTTATGATAGTCAGTATATACTGTAAAGAAACCTTTTTGAAGAATATGCTATAAAATTCCAAAGACAAATTTGTGATACTAATTTAATTTAGCCTAAATTTGCTATACCAATTAAAAATGCAAAACGCAATCTACTGTACAAAATAAATTGCTGTTTTATTTTGCAACATCAGTATGCAGAAGTGATTATTTTCTTTATATACAAAGAGGGACACCTGTAAAAAATAATAGACCATTACCAGAGTTACAAGAGCATCTTGATGTCTTGACAAACCAGCGAGGGAGAACTGCTCAGCTTTAACAATTACTGAGAACTGCTACTGAGAACAAGATAAAGATGCACTCTGTGGAAAATGACAAATGGAATACCTTATTAAAACTCGGATGAAAATTCAGGACAACTCAAGCAAAAAGAGATTGAAATAAGTGACGTTCTGTTTTCTGCGGTTTATTTTGTCACTGTAATGGCATTTGCTTAGTCTTTCGGAAACAAGTGAGAAGGCGGAAGAATCAGGCGGGACTCTAATAAGCTTTAATAAACACCTCTCGTGGAACTATATGGCATAGTCTGTCTCACTTATCGGTCGGTGTTTATCTCATTTTCCAGACTCACTAATTGCGTGGACTATTAAATGCACACACAGGCACGTATAGTCCATGTGTGTGTGTGTGTGTGTGTGTTGCGTGTGGACATCTAGACGCTCCTTGGCAGAGGGGCACACTTCAGTGTGGAGTGTCTGGCCTGAGCAGCTCAGCGAAGCTGCGACTGGGCTCCTAATTAGAGGGAGTCTGGTGCAGGCCGTCTGTCTCTATAGTCCATCCACAGGCCACTTTATTCAGCAGCCGGGGTTGTCACTTTCTATAGGACTGAGGGTGATTGTCTGAAATGGTGTTTTCCACTCACAATTGCAGAAAGCATTTTCTTCAAATCAACAATTTTCGAACTGAGATACAGTAGATTCGAAGAGCAATACAGGATAAACTGCATTTCCTAATCATTTTTTTGTAATGACTTTTACAGAAATGCCAAACCTATGTCATTGATCTTACCAGGCGATTTGAGGGGCAAATAAACTTCTGGTGAGAGGCACTTAGTGGAGGCGCTTTTCTTTGTTTATTGCTGCTACGTTGTCATGCCGTTTTAAGATGCAATTATTTCAGGCTCATTTTTGCATAGAAATCTAATTATTCACTGAGATATAAATTAGATTCCACATTCACAGAGCCCATGAACCCCTGACTCCTGCAGGATGCCATTCACTCCGCAGCTCTTTCTCTCTGTTCTTTTCTCTGGAAACCAGGAGATGGAGAGTGGCCATGCAGCTGCTATTCACATCAACGAGATAATTGTTATTGAAAAGTCATTGCGTGGCATTATGTCGTCCATGGGATCATTGTTCATTTTGAAAACTATACGGACGAGCAGAGTGTTTCCATTGAGTTTTGGTATTCACGATGTGTTGCCTGGTAACTAATAAAGGGGCAAATCGTCCACTGTATTGGCCAAGATGGGCTTCAGGCTGGCCCTGCGCAACAATGCAACGTTTGTAAAAAGGCGTTGAAACAAGTTAATGACGCTTGTTCAACAAAACGTTAATGGACTTCTTCACGGTATAATATGGCATGGGATGCGGTGTGAATGAGAGGGGGTTGCTTTAGCACTTCACTTTAACAAGTTTGTGTATTTTTGTTATTGGGAGAAGCGGCGAGCAAACACACATACACACACACACACACACACGCACACGCACAAATGCATGTAGACCTACCTACACACACGCACACACACGCAAACACTCGCACAGCCTACAAATCACACTAACTTTATATTTTCAAACATAAAGGACACAATCAGTCAATATAAATCAAAAACACTTTTACTTTGTGTGCTTTTTGCTGCCAACTATTTAATTTTAATTGTATTGAATAGGCCAGTGATTAATTGCCCATCAGCGTGGTTTGAATAGCAGTGAATGGAGTTGGCTAACTATTGAATTATGAGGGAAACGGCGTTGGATAGAAGAAGCAGTCAAGTCAGAGGTGGGGCCCTGAGAACTATAGATATTTCTGAAATTCTATTTAATCCCGGACGTTTAAACATGCGTCATTTTGTAACAGCCCCAGTTCGGCTTCTTAACCGAAGCGGACAAAATTGTAGTCCTGTCACCCCGAGCAGAATAAAGGGAATCAAAGGATTTTTCCCTTAAATGGACTAATTTTCTCCTTGAATTATGAAAGTAATGGCTAGGTAACAGCCTGTGCTCAGTACCCGACGGCTTAATTCTCCTAAATCCTTCCACGTGGCTCCACTAGTCCTGGCAATTAGGCCTCATTATAGCCTCATAAAGGATCTCATTTGTGGGATTACCTAATAGACAATGAAATTTTATCGTGCAGAAATATGGAAAAATAATATTTGAGCTAGGATGATGTGATAAGGGCGCGCGCCACACATCATTCCGCCTGATTTGCTCTCTCTCTCTCTCTCTCTCTCTCTCTCTCTCTCTCTCGAAACGCTTAACCGAACCACAACTCATTGCGTCTCTCCTTTATTATATCAATGACTATGTGCATGACAGATGTGTTTGTTTTTTCCCTTACTAGCTGGAATTTAGAAATACATTTCATTTCTTTCAAAAATGAAATCAAGCTGCCATTAAAATCGTATTAGTAGGATGCACTAGTCGCCCTTGTGCCCCTGTGAATTGTGTCAAAAATTGCTCATTGTAAAATGCAGCAGTCTATAGCCTAAAAACCAGTAGCCTAATTAGTGACTTATTTGAAATGTGGATTTGGTCTGTGTGTATATACTTAATGAAAATAGCCCTACATTGCGTTGCACCTATATTTTAGCATCATAACCTCCTGCCTCTCGCTGTCTGAAGGCCGAGGCGTTGCTCAGTAGATGAAAGCAGAAGCCAAGTCTCCGGTGACCTGTTAGGGATCACACTTGCTAATTATTGTCACAAGATGAGGGATTAACGCATTTCTGAAATAGCTGCCTGTTTACACAGCACAGACCACCATACAGTATAAACACTTTCTAATTGATTCCTAATCGCGATCAAATAGCCTTAGCTCAGACTCTGATAATTCTTTAATTACTGGAAGTAAAACCTTAATTAGGTACAGCAATTAGTTTTTAATCGCATGCATATTTTAAATTTGCATTTGTCTCATGTTGACTCCATAACAAACCAGATCTGGACAGTGTCCTAACCCATAAGGTCCTGCCACTGAAATGTCCCAAGAGGAATTATTCTAAATTACTAATTATTAATAAAGAGAATAATTACATGTCAATATTTCACATATGTACAGTATCTTGTTATAAGGGAAATTTGACTGTTTTGACAGTTTATCACACCATTCACCATTTAAATTGTTAATGGTTAAACTGTAGAGGTTTTATTTTGTGAGAAAAATATTTGTTTTGGCGTGCTAATATAGACCTACTGAATATATGTAATACTGGGACAATAATAAATTAGGCTCCATTTAAAAAAGTGAGCACTTACAGTGTATCATTATTAATTTCCACGAGTCCAAGACGTATAGATTTTGAAATAAATTGGTAAAGCACCAGCTTTTCATTGGAAGCTCAGAGTGATATCACGTGGTTTTGGGTCACTGGCAGCATCAGCCTTAGGAGACGGGTGCGCACGAGGGTGACGCTGTGGGCCAACCCTCTCCGAGGTCCCTTTTGTTGAACCATCAAACATAAGCACCTTTTGAGATCCCGAGGGGTTCAGATGAGAAACCATCATCTTGGGCAAGGAGCGATCACTTATCACTGTGCAGCCATGTCGAAGTCCTTCTACGTTGACTCTTTGATAATCAAGGATACGGTGCGACCCGGGCCAACTGAACACCCGGGGCAAGACTTTCTGATTCCCATCAGCATGCATTCTCCAGGCGTCATGACTGTCACGGCGCCGGTGTGCCCGTCCAGGAAGAGTGGAACTTTCTGTGTTTGTCCACTGTGCGTTACCTCCCACATCCACTCGTCTCGAAGCGGCATCCCCATGCTAAAGAATCAGTTTCCTGCAGCGGAGGCGCAATATTGTCAGAGAATAGCGCATCAGCAGTCTTCAGCTTTGGCGCACCCTGGACACGCACCTGTCTGCTCGCCCACCTACAGTGTCACAGACCCTAGGAGATACCACTGCCTTTCTATGGGTAAGCCATGTTTAAAATGAGCGTATTGACAATATCATACGATCCATAAAATAAGAATATGCCTGCATATATTTTATTATACAGTACTTACAATTGTTGGAAATGTCATAATTTCAATATCTTTACGCACGAATGCCGATAGTCAGTTCACGTTATGTCTGGGATTACAGGGTTGTAAATCTGAAAATAAATACACAAATAACTAAATACATGTTTGACAAAACATTTTTGTCCAGCAGGCACCACAGAAAACAACCACATACAGAATGGGAAGCGGATGCGCACAGCCTTTACTAGCACTCAGCTCTTGGAGTTGGAAAGGGAGTTTTCTACCAACATGTATCTTTCAAGACTAAGAAGGATCGAAATCGCCACGTATTTGAACCTCTCAGAGAAGCAGGTGAAAATCTGGTTCCAGAATCGTAGGGTTAAGCACAAGAAGGAGGGCAAGGGTGCCCAGAGAAGCTCACATAGCGGTTGCAAGTGCGCCAGCGGTCACACAGACTATCCGAGGTCAGAGGACGAGGAGTCTCTGTCACCGGCCTCCGCATCGGAGGAGAAGGAGGTATCGCCCGTCTGAAAGCAACAGTGAAACTCCAATTCCACGACTGGCACTTAACTTGCTTCAGATATGGATTTTAACAGACACCCTCAGGGCCACGAACTGCTGCGTTAAGTAGCCTACGAGTAAAGAATTTTGGAAATGCCACTGTTAACTTCATGTTTACACTTCTGTAAAGGAGTATTGTGAATAAATATTGAAGAACACGGTAATAAAATATTTGTAATATGATATGTTAGCCAACTGTATTTTGTTCCCTTAAGGGTTCTTATTGGCAATCCAAGGTCATAATCTTGTCATAATCATAATAAACGGTACCCCACTGCTCCCAATGTGGTTTTGTTGTGGAAGCTTGCAATAGCATAGGCCTAACCTATTGGAAAACCCGTATACGTTGATGTGAATTTGTAAAGTATGTATATATGTATTTATTTAAATAAACTTTGGCGTGTTGTACCCCAGAAATTTGTGTATATAAATTATTACTAACGACAAATACTGTGAGGGCAAACTACCAGTAGACTAAAGTTTACATTTACATTTACATTTAAAGCATTTAGCAGACGCTTTTATCCAAAGCGACTTACAATTAGTACATTTGTCAACA
>JAOEHI010000019.1:30408-65433 GCA_025447815.1 Percopsis transmontana | reverse complement strand
CCGGTTAACCACCAGTTTTGCAAGTAGATAACATTCTCCTAGAATAAGGACAGCATCATGTAACAAGGTTACTTTACATATGCATTTGCACAACATTACTCAAAGTTTAGCGAGACACTGGACTAATGGACCACAAAAGACATATGCAATATATTACTTTGACTACTAGAAAACATTCTAAATAAAGGGTTACAAGTTTACAAAAACACTGGTATCTGTTTCTGTCCCATCTCTTTATATATAAATTGCTGAAAACGAATGTAGCATATACCAAATATAATCTGTGATTATAACATTAACAATATTTTATTATTGCAAGATAGTGGTGTTCTGATTTTTCAAGTATCATCAATATGGCTCCTTCATATATGAATATATTATTATAACTCATGGCTAATAGGTCACTATGTGTTATTTTTCTTTTTTTTTCACAAATATTTATGAAAGTGGCCTAATGGCCATGAGCATTTAGACATCTTTCCAAATCATAATTACTATAGGCTAGCGAGTGCCTGCTTTATTATTAGGCTAATGAGCTAGACCTGGTAATAGCTGTTCATAGCTTATAAAAGTTGGCCTCAGTTTAGCCTATTCCCATGCTACATAACCATAAGGTAGGAAATTTTAATTTAAAATAGCCGGACTAAACTGTATGGAAGTCTAGTTCCTACCAGTATCTAACCACAAAAGGGTACCCGATTTCACCCCTGGGGAACAGCCAATAGTCCATTAATGTTCGCTTTGAAAGAGATTTTTGCTTGTCCGAAGCGAGTTTAATTGCTGTTTCGGTCCCACGTTGGTTGAATATGCTGCTTTTCCTTCAAAACCACAGACTAGAATATATAAAACTGGGCAAAGGCTTTGACAGGTTAGATTGTCCTGCCTGGGGGCTCGCATTTAGCTGTGGACCCCCGACGGCTGTGGGCTCAGAGGGCTTTGAAGAGACAGCTACAGGGTTCCTGCGAGCCTCAGAGAACGATTTAGTCACTGTTTCATTAAGCACTATTTGAACCTTTCAACTTATGGTAAATTAGGGGGCAAGCTAAAATGGAAAGAGGGGAGATTACGTAGGAGGAACCATTGGAAATTAGCGATCGGTTAATTTAACTCGTTTCTGTCTGAGTTTGGGATACATTCCTAATTGAGAGGAAAAGCAGGTGAAGTTTTAGTCCCATGCAGACCCATTCAGACCAGAAATAAATGGCCTCCTTTCACATCCCTCCGCTGATCATATATTATTGAGGGAAAGGCACCTAATGAATATATATTGAATTTCCTATTAATCGAATTAGACACCACCCCTTGCAGGTGTGGACGTGAAAGACCACCGTCCCAATAAAACGCATTACAAAAGAGTTAACTGCAGTTTTGAAGAAAATAATCGCTTCTTTTACAGCCCCACGGGCGCTGACCTCGAACTGTCATGCCGTTATAATGGGCTGAGGATCACTGTAACGACAGGCCTGCGAGTTCAGATCAGGGAGAGAACTAATTCAGAAACATTGGCCACGTGAATCTAAAACATGGCGTTAGCAATATGGATTTTAGCTGTAGGTAAAGACGATCAATGAGGAATGTCGAATGTAGAAATGATGCGATGAGAGGGTACTAAGTCCACTCCAAAGAGGTCGGCCTACCATTGAATATGTGGCAATTACGCATGACAAAAGACAATTAATAAGAGCGCTTTTCAGACGCTTGCAGCTGCTGTCGCTTGCGGAGACAGGCTATAGGAAAGTGCCAGTGTGATAAAGGGAGAGAACGTTGTGTCTTTTCTCGAAGAGACGGTCATGAATCTGATCTGCTACACTACAAACTTTGTCTTCTGTAAAAGAAGCGCGCCTCGATCTTGTTTGCGAACGTTTGCGCTTGTCATTTCAAAAGTGAATCAACACGTTAAATTTGTACAGACGCTCGACCCAGTGTTGTGGAATCTATACAAATCTATACTCGTTCCATAGGCTTTTATCTTTGTCTACTATTACACACTCAATACCTCAAGCTAAAAAGTGCCTCTTCAACAATCAACCGCATTCAGACGCGAATTTTTTACAGCTCTATCACACCGGACACAATAATGTTACATGCTCGGGGACAGCCTATCGAATATAAAGAGTTCGTTTACACCCTTGGGTTTGTGTGTGTGTGTGTGTTTGTGTGTTTGTGTGAGCAAGAGAGAGAGAGATAGAGAGAAAGAGAGAAAGAAAGAGAGAGTGAAAGTACAAACGGTTAATATACATTTTGTTATCTTGTATAATGATATTTTATAGCATATATATTTCATATGTGTACGGCTACACGCATTCCAGAAATGTAAGCCCACTGAAGTTTTATTAATATGAATTAAAGATAAACATTATTAAAGTTATTAACTTTTTTAAGGATAGTGTCTGGAGATGACACAAGTTAGCCTGTTTAGACTGTGTGGTAAGACTTATTAAAATGGCATGAAGGACTACATTTAAACTAGGTCAAATGTCATAAGAAATGCAAGAAGATGCTATATCTTTGCCAGCACATTAAATTTGATGGGATGTGGCTGTGATGTGCTGAAATTAGACAGCCAGACTACAAAGACGCGGGTGACGTGGAGAAGACCGTCAACCAGGCGATATTTCAGCACGCTGGAGAGCTCCCTAGAGCACCGCCTCAACAAAGACCACTTTACATTCTATAAAGGCTCATCGTCAAACGCGACTCATTTGCAGGGAAGTCTGTTACAGTATTGTGTATTGTGTTGAGTATAATGTTCAGTGCAGTTACATGTCTTTCTTTTTTTAACGGTATTTAAACTTTGTTTCTTAATCTTGAGGAGTGTAGCCTAAATTAGTCCTGTGGCTCGATCGGAAATTGCAACTTTTCACCCGCAAATCAATTTGCGACAATTAAAGTCCTGTTGTATTTAAAGAAACTCATTATTTTAGTAGCCTTAAACGTCAATTACCCATGTGCATCCTATAGTTGAGCTATTTCGTTTATGCTAATTGTTATAATGCCACGAGTTTGCATAAATAAAAATCAAACTAGTAGTTCGTTGGCAGCTACTAGGCCTACACCCCAGATGAAAGAATAGGCATATTACTTTACGTTGGCTATTCACCAGTAAAATTCACAACGCCCCCTGGTGGACGCTTGGACAAGGAATGGGGACAGAAGAGCTGTAGCCTTATCACTGGCTTCAGAGTGCACTGTTGACATATGCCATTGCACTAAATTATTATCATGGAGTGGGAACAGCTCAATCAAATAATACACACTGCAGTATTTATGCAGTAGGCTATTCAAAATTTTTCCTTTAGCCCAAGTGAAGTTGTTAAAGAGCATTAAAAGTAGGCCTATAATATTTAGCACTAATATGATCGATGAATGAAAAAAGAAATACAAGGTTTCCCGCTTGTATGCAAATGTTGACTACATTCTGGACTCCTTTGTTTTTGAGAACAAGGGGCACTGTTCTTTTCGTGCTTGGTCTTATAGGAAACATATGGAAGTAATTGCTGAGCGGCTGCAGCGACGTGTTGCTCTGCGAGGGAGCATTGCAGCTGAGAGAAAGCCCTTAGCCTCGGGGCTTTGCACCGGTCCGATGCTCTGCTTCACTGCGCAGAGTTAGGTCACTCATAATGACCCATTGCTTCACCCCCTCCGCAGGGAAGAACCCTAGGGGGTTGGGTAAGATAGTAGCAGTTTGTAGTCGTCGTTACGTGTGCTAGTAAGTTGAGAGTTAGCCATCTCCCATGTTGCCTAAGAATCTACAGGCTTAAACCTGTGTAGCCTACCGTTACTTCCTATGTGTGAAAGACTATGTGTGTGTGTGTGTGTGTGTGAGAGAGAGAGAGAGAGAGAGAGAGAGAGAGAGAGAGAGAGAGAGAGAGAGAGAGAGAGAGAGAGAGCGGGACAGGGAAATGGCTAGTGGCATATCGTGGTGTTAGAGCGCCCTCTATGAGTTTAGTTTCCATACTCTTTCTAAGGGGCACAGAAGGAGTGCTTTAATGAAGTTCGTAAGCCTAATATTGTACAATAATCACTAATCTATCAGAACGTTAATTCATCGATAAAACATGGTCTCTATTGGCCCATGAGTAGACCTAACATGGGGTAGTCTATATTTCAGAAAGAATTAAGAAAAAGTTTAATTTTAATGTTGCTACAAAATAATCAAACACAACGGGAACCCTAAATGAAACAAACAAACTCTCACGAGAAGTTGTGTTCCCTTTTCCAGAGACATCGATTTTCCGCGAGAAAAGGGGTGCTCTTACTTTGAAAAAAAGAACTTACAAAGTTAGAGGAGGGAGGGAGGGAACATTTCCTTATAGTTCTTACTTTAAGCCTGATGAGCTTCTTTTTTTTTTGGGGGGGGGGGGGGGTAGGGGGAAGGATGGGCTGTAACATTGAATCAATTACAGGTCGCTGTAGCTCGAGCGCATTTGAGAGCGCAACCGTGGACGCAGACGCAGGAACGGACATATGCTATGCTAGACCTCTGAGGATTATTACCGCTGCAAACAGGACCTGAACTGCTACTTTGGAGCGGACTTCGCTCCATTTTTATTCATTTGGATATATTTATCGAAAGGAATTTAAAAAGGGGGATTACTAAGGTAACTAAAAGGCTTTTAGAATCGAAGTGATTGAAAATTTCTTACACTTTCGTATCTTTAGTGTGTAAAACCTTTTCATAAAATCGGTGGGTCCAAAAGGATTTAGAATTAAAAAATAAGTAGGGTAGAAATATATACATGTATACATCTGTTTATATTAGCTGCATAATCGACACCACAAAAGTTTTCCGAAACTTTTTTCAATTTTGAGAATGCTGATTTGCGAATGAACCATATGGTCTCATCTCTGAATGCCGAGTGGAGATGTAGCTGACTCGACTGGATAAAAGAATTCGGCCTCACAGCTGGATGTGTCACTTTCAAGACTGAGGCACCATTGTGGGATGCTGTCTGCAATCTAATGGGAAACATATTGGACTTTAACAAAAGGGATTTTCTGTCCTGCACGCGCAAAGTTCTGGGAATATCCGATTTAAGATGTTCCGATGGACTACATGGAAAGTGGGAAGAAGATTTTTTTCTTTGGACAACTAGGCTATTGCATTCGTCGCTGTCTACATATTGCACATGACAAGTCCTTTATTTTATTCGAAATAGGCGCCTGTTTAAATGAAACTGGGCTCGTTATAGTCCTGCGCTGCAAAAAATATCAGTCAACGGTTTCCCGGAGCGCATTAGCCTACTGCTAGATTGGGTTTCCTTTTTTCAGTGGACCTATTTGCATATACTGTACGCACGTTGCTGTCCTTAGATTACGTATCTTTGCCATAGTTATTCCATGGAAATCAACAGTTCAATCGTGGGACTGAGCCAAACCAAATTCCATGGAGAAAAGAAAACCGACACAACTTATTATCAGCTATTGCTCAGATATATCAACATCAACAGAACGACATCTGGCATCAGTCACAAAGAGGAGAGAAGAACATCTGCCGGTGTTCTGATCGAGTCAGATTTATGCATTTTGGCTGAAATATCTTTGTCAAACCGAAAATCCCATACCGAAATGAATTGTTTCAAGCAAGCCGTGTGCACAAACATGTCAAAGCGGATTAGGCATTTGTCGTAGGATCCCCGCGTGAATATGTTCTTTATAGGCTGTTCTGTGGAGTGGGTCCACTAATTATAGTTTTGCTTAACCAAGGTTGGCTCTGGATAATTAGCCTGTCCCGGATGAGCCAGATCGTACGCTAGGAGATTTGTTGGGGCCAATCGTTTTGTAACAATAGTTTATTGTTTGCGGGCATTGTTTAACGGATATTCCAAATATTCCGTTTGGCCCCCAAAAAAGCGAAGAATATTTTTACGCACTGAATAAAAACGAGATCATTACAAGATTTTAAAGGAAACAACGTTTGCATTATAGATGCCGTTTGTATAGTACAATATTTTATCATATAAATCGCTGAAAATGGTACCAGTCGTCAATGAACGTGCTTTTAGAGCATCTCTGGGACACTAGCCTAAGCAGTAGGCCTAGCGATCTCGATTTTTGATTGTTGATGAAAACCAGAGTCTGAACATCACAGACAGAAAGATAACGCAGAAACGATGGGAATGTCACTTGACTGTAGCTTCATGACCCGGCATGATAAGATTAGGTGCATACGTTGGAAAGTTGGTAATTAGATTGAATTCTTAATTTTCTATGTAGATCTTAGCCTATATATTCTAACTTCCTATTTTTGAGATATAGGCCAAAAAAACTACAAAACTGAATATTTTAACGCACGCTGTAAACGAAATTGCCCAACTTTGAGTGGATGTTATTCAACAACGGAAAATAGCTCTGGGGGAAATGTAATAGAGTTGGACAAAAAAACCTGTGGAGGCAGAATGCACTCTAAACGTGGACTATGTCGCCCTCTAGCGGTGCGCTGTATATTCAACTAGCACATCTGGAGGAGAGGGCGTTGTACTGCCAAGGCAAACCAACCGTGTTGTACAATTTACGTAGCCTATTCTATAAAGACCCAACTGCCATCATATAGCCTACGTGAGCACGATTAATAAGTGTAATGACAGTCTGTCATTACACTGTTTAACACTGTTAATCGAAGCGGCTGAATGTGGAGACAATGTTTACATCCCATCGAGAACTAAACCATTTGTATAGCCTATTTCTTATTATCTATATATATTATTGACGAGTTTGTTTTCTTTCTAGGGAAATTAAACGTAGTCATGGATGAGGTGAGGACATATCTCCTAGTAGGGGTTGTCTTGACGGCAGTCCTAACAGGTAAGAACTTACATCAGTTGGCGTTGCCTAATATTCCTTGACTTTGCGCAGTCAATGATTGTCTAAATTCTGAAATCTTCCAGTAACCTCCGAACTGCCGCCACCAACCATTGCAATGAACGAAGAAGAAATTGTTCTTCGGCCAGGTTCCGTGTTCAATGTAAACTGTACTGGCAGCGTGAACGTCGTATGGGCCGAACCTCTACCGGACAACAGTTTCGTTTACACAGGACACTACTTTTCAACTCTTTTAATTTACAACGCTTCTGTGGCGCATACTGGATATTATATTTGTAGATATGCAACTAAAGACGTAGAACAAAAGGAAGAGAAGAACGAGGAGGAGGATGACAATGAGGCTGGAATATATGTATTTGTCCCAGGTAAATCATTTAAAATAATTGTAATTGCAAAATAATGTAAGGGGGTAAAGCAATCATCTTAACAGAAGACAAAAACCTCTACACTGTTGTAATTATTTGAGTCCTAAAACACAGTTAGTATATAGTTATGAAACTATACTGTACATTATAATTTTGAGTAGGCCTATTTTTTTTGTATTCCTAGATCAACAGTTTCCATTTGTCCCTGAGGAACCTGAGAACCTGGCTGTGCCATGGCAAAAGATTGGGGTCACAATCCCCTGTCGTCTCTCAGACCCTAGCTTGCATGTCATTCTGAGGAGCGTGTCAGACGGAGAAGAGATTCCGGCTCACTATGATAACCAGCTAGGCTTCTTCAACTTGCTTCCCCATGGACAGTACCAATGTGAAACCATCGTTAATGGACAGATAGAGAGAAGCGACACATACACTGTAGTGGCTGAAGGTCAGTGTAAAGTGCATCACCATGCAATCTGTAGAATATGTGTCTGGCAAATATTAATTTTAAACATTTATTCAGGCCCCAAAATCTGATAATAAAAAAAAATTATAATAATAAAAAAAAAAAAACAAATAAAATAAATATATATATATATATATTATAGAATCAATATTTCTGTTCTGTCAAGAGACACCACAGGGGGAGGGAGAAGATAAACATGTTTTCTCTATGAAAAAGAAACATTCTTGAGCACTGCTGCTCTCGTGGTCTGTTTAGCAGCGCAAGATCTGCGGGGTGATCTACCTGTGTGAACCACAACATCATGTCATTATCTCAGGGGTAGATGACTTCACATGCCCGGTGTCACTTTGTGTGTGTATGCGTGCGAGGGTGTCTGGAATTAATAACGCGTAAGCCACCTTGAGCTGCTGATTAAGTTGTCAAAATCCTGTGAGCGGCGAGGTGACAGTGCTGGTGTCTATTGTCAGGTGGACCGGTCCCCGATGGGTCTGTGGACGTCTACGTGCAGGTAAAAGCCAGCGATGAGGCTGTGAGGGTCGGGCAGCCTTTCAACATCACCTGTGTGGCGCCCTCTGGTCGGGCCATCAAACAGCAGTGGCTCCATTCGGAAAAACTGGTAAAACTCTCATCTCTCTCTCTCTCTCTCTCTCTCTCTCTCTCTCGACTTGACTCTCTTCACTCTCTGCAGCCTTTCCTGTTAGAACCGCCCGCCTGTGTTTGGCATCAGTTCCAGAGCTTCTTACTCCTCCTCTTGGCTCCTGTCCCTCTCACTCCATTCTCTTCTACCCTTCATCTCGGTGTCTCCCCATATCATTATCCTGACCAGGACCACTGAGCCTTATGCGCCTGAATTGGAAAAAAATAATGTTTTTCCTCCCTAAACTTAGTCGGGCGAAAGTGAACCTCTGGGGCATGGCCTGTACAATGGTTGCAAAGTATTTGTCAAGAAAGTAAAATCTGAAGGCTGTGTGTCAAGCCAAACTCTGTACAGTTAAACCCCTACCCTGGGAGGACACCGAGGAGAAAGTTCAGGAGGAGATGGAGTTCAAGAGGACTGGGTTGAAGGGCAGAGGGGAGTTCAAAGAAGGAGAACACTAAATCACGAGACCTCTCTGGCCTTGTAGCTGATGCAGGTTCCACGTGACCCTACTGACCCCAGCAAAACATTCTGTGTTTTAGCTGTGGCAGCTACATAAAAGAAAACTAGATGCAGTTTATTTTATTTCCATTAGGTGAGTGTATGAGTGTGTGTGTGTGTGTGTGTCCGTGTGTCCTGCCATAATTTCTGTGGCACATTGGGACAGACCTTCTGTTTTAGTGCATAGGATTCCTCTAAGCCTTTTTCCAGAAACAGTGGGGATTAGTGCACAGGATTCAGGGCTCCTGGCTTTTTTTCTCAGCTGCAATTACAGGCTTTTAAAGGGTTCTGTGATCCTGATTTATCTCCCATGGTAGCAAGTGTTTTAACCATCAGCCTCCGTCAACAATGCTGCACACCAATTCTGATCTATGACCTTACAGTACCTTATCTGTAAGAAACAAACCAAAAAAAGGATTTTCATTAAGATGCCTTTGTGTGTCTGCAAACCCGTGTGTGAGAGGTTTTAACCCCGTACAAACCTTTGCCTTTCTCCGGATCTTCTAGGCTGCAAATGTCATTGAGACGAAGCAGACTTTTCCTGACCAGGTCGTCTACACCCTCAGTATCCTACAAGCCACCACTCAGGACGGCGGCACCTATACATGCGCCATCACCCATGGCCCCCGCGAAGAGCCCGAGGTCGACAGTGTTTCTGTCCATGTTTTCGGTGGGTCTCGTCTCTGTTCGTGACAATCTCCTCTTCTTGGTCATCCCAAAGGATATTGAACAACATTGCAATATAATGAGCACTGCAACCTGTACTTTGCACTCATCTCATCCACATCTATCGGGCTGTCATCAAGGGGCGACCGGGCCAGCTCTTTCTGATTTCCCATCTGTTCACAAGGTGCCGTTAGGGCGGCGCGGAAGCAAGGCTCTGCCATCCTGCCATAGACAAACACCTCTGCTTTCACCATCAGCAGCTTTTAACGCAATAGTTTCCACAGATGTGGGTTTGACTTCCATCTCTTCTGGTCCCTCTCTCACACTCATTCATTTTCCCTTCCCTTCTAACATTCTCGTGCCCCACATTTTCTTTCAACTCAAAATAAATACGTTCCCGATACACACTTCATTTAGTAACAAAACATTGCTTGAAGATCTCCAAATAATCATAAAGACAATAAAGTGTGCTTTAATAAAAATTTAAATTTAAATTTAAATTTAAATTTCAAGGTATCTACAAATCTTGCGACCCCCCAGGGTTACCTGGCCCCCTTACGTTGACAATCCCTTGCCATGTTCACGCTGTTCTTTCCCTCCCAATCTACAGAAGACAGCTCTTTTGTGACACTGGACCACAGCGGCATAGGAGCCACGGAATCTGTCGCGCTGCTGCGGCGGACGGAGTTCACCATCCTCATTGACGCCTACCCAGCCCCCACCGTGGCTTGGCTGAAAGAGGCCGTCGCAATGCCGGAGAGCTTCTACCTCTTCAGCGCAACCAACCACCTTAATGGCAACCGGTAAGAGATGAAGAGCGATGAAACGCATCTAATCAACGCTGTTATTTGATCAGTGTCCACGACATTGACAAGGGGTGTATGTTTACATTGTCACTTTCCAGGTATCAAAGCGTGCTGACATTACGGCATCCCCTAGAGAAACATAGTGGGAATTACAGCATTATAGTCCGTAACGGTGTTCACAGAGCTCAGTTCTCCTTCATCCTGATGGTCGAAGGTAAGGCGTAGTTCGATACTCGGTACAGACAGACCAAATAGTGGTGTATCTGTACGTTAACGGCCGTGACACTGTGCTCCCGTTCAGCCCCCAGCGCGCCGCTGTTCCCGCCGGCCTCGGCCCCCATCATGCTAACCCAAGGAGAGGAGATGGTCATGACCCTCCACTCGCCCTTCGAGCTGACGTGCCTGGGAGAGGCAGAGCTGGCCTGGGTGACGCCTGCCTACGTCACGCAGCAAGTCCAACAGGACAACAGCGGCCTGTTTGTCACCACCGTCGCCGTTGACAGCGCCACTGCAGCCCACACGGGCTCCTACATGTGCTACTACACAGGGAATGCCACAGAAGAAACTAAGGACTCCAGTGTCTACATCTACGTACCAGGTATGGCTGCAACCACAAGTGCATTTCCCCGACACAAATCAAGGAGTTTGCCATTAAATCACGATTTAGGGCATTACCGGTTTTTTTTATCAGCATCTTTTTTTGCTTGAAAGAGAAAAAGCACAACACCTTCTTCTTCTGCCCTAAATCAGATCCGGAGGTTCCCTTTGTGCCCTCAATGTTCATCGACCACTACATGTCCAACCACGAGGAGATCCGATGTCGAGTAACAGATCCCAGTGCCAACGTGACCCTGATAAACGTGGACACTCAGCAACCTGTGCCCAGTGTCTACGACAGCAAGAGAGGCGCTATGGGAATGTTCACCTCTGGGACCTACGTCTGCAAGGCTGCCATCAACGGACAGGAGCACTTCAGTGAGGAGTACATTATCCAAGGTGTGTGTGAGGTTGTGAGGTTCGGGTGAACACACGGTACGCTTGTATGTCAGTAGTACCTGACAAAAGGATTCTGCCAACAAGATTTGTACAATCTATGTTCAATAGACGTGAACTCGTCTGGATGTTTGTGTATCAGGCCACTTAATGCTGCACGTGGAGCTGAACGCCCAGCGGACTGCGTTGCTGGTGGGGGACACCATCACGGTCATATGTTTGGCCCAGGGACCCAAAATCCTTGAAGACGACTGGACATACCCGGGCCAACAGGTGAGAATAGATTATTTTAGTGCATAGGGCCTATTATTTGTTGGGTTTTCTGCACTGAACATTGTCTGATTATTTTGATTGTTGAGGTTTTGGACTATGTTCTTAATGTGTTGTTGTGTTTGGCAGGCTAACCGTGGTACCATTACTGTGCGAGAGAAAAAGCTGGATAACGAGATCTATTACACCCTGACCATCCCTCAGGCCTCAGTCAAGGACAGCGGGACCTACACATGCACCATCACAGATAGTATCAGTAACCATAACCAGACCAAAGAGATTGTCATTACTGTCTATGGTACTAAATACAAACTTGCAATGCTTTGGGTTGTTTACTTGTCATAAATAAATAACACATAAACATTTCTAGACCTTTATCTGATGGCTGACCAGCTGTCATCTTGTCTATTTTCTTTCTAGAAAGTGCATTTGTGAACGTGTGGCCAGAGTTCAGCTCCCAGGAATTTGCAGAGCTGGACGAAGTTAAGGAGTTCAGGGCCTATATGGACTTCTTCCCCGACGCCCGCGTCACTTGGCTCAAAGATGGCCTCCCTCTCAACGACGTGGCAGCGGAGATCACCACCAACCTTCGTCAGCTCAACGAGACCAGGTGAGGCTTCAAACAAGGCTGTTTAACTAATAGCATGCTCAGAGTAACATTCCCACCATTTAGCTGATATGGGCAACCTGAACTTACAGAGCCTGTAATTAGAACACTTACAACACTGAGTGGATGTCACTGTGTTTCTCAGGCTTGTGTTTATGTGTTTGTGTAGGTTCCAGAGTATTCTGACTCTGATCCGGGCCAAGGAGGAAGACAGTGGCAACTACACTGTGCTTGTGGAGAATAGAAACCAGAGTCGCAGCCACAGCTTTGCTCTGCAGGTCAAAAGTGAGAATCAGGAATGCTTCAAACCCTTTAAAGACCCTATTGTAAACATATTTTCCAGTTGTGTGGATTTCTGGAGGGACATGAATGAAAAAAAAAGAAGTCAGATTTGGCCCTAGGTGTGACTTCATTTCTGAATTCACCAATCGCCTCTGACCTATCCTCCCACTCCCAGTCAGATAGCCATTTAAATTAGAATGAACTTGCTCATGGATACTTCTGGTTATACTGCTCTCACAAACTATAGCCTCTCTCTTTCTATGTACCTGTCTTTCTGTCTGTCTCACACGCGCCATGTTATTCTGACTGCTGTCTGTCTATGTGACAGTTCCCGCATTCATTGTGGATCTGATGGACCTCCACCATGGTTCAGCCACGGGCCAGTCTGTAGTGTGTATTGCTGGTGGGCAGCCCACCGCTGAAGTAGAATGGTTCGTCTGCAGGAACATCAAACAGTAAGTCTGGGCACACCGCAGCCGTTTTTCTTTGGCACTAGAGATGCTACCCCGCTAACCCCTTTGTTTGAATAGTGTTTATATTGACGAATCTCTGTTCTTGTTCAAGCTTTCTCAATACCGTGTATGATGGCATCATTGTATGCTCCATTGTCCCCGTTCAGCTGTGCCAATGACTCATCTCAGTGGGCGCCACTCCCGGCCAACTCCACGGAGTTCACTGTGGACACACACATCAACCAGGACATCCATCTGGAGAGCCATGTCATGTTTGGTCATCTGGAACACACCCTGTCAGTACGCTGCCAAGCCAGGAATAAGATGGCCACTGTTAGCAGGGAGGTCAAAGTGGTGTCTAGTGGTAAGTGCACACACACCCTCCACTAACTCACTCTATCCGTACTGTCATTTCCTTCCGACTTGCTTCCCAGTCCAACACTTGGAGTGTGAGAGGCTTTGAAAATGTTGTTGTTGTTGGTGGCAGAGCTAGTGTAGACTCGTCAGTGTCGTAGAAGCTGTCCGAGGAAGTGTTTGTGGTGAGACAGCTGATCTCTGGAGGCTACATTAGCCATGTGGTGGGGACTCTGACGTCTAATGCCTGGGTCAGAGAAGCCAGACACACCAAGGCCATTTGGCCTCTCCAACTGAGCTTTACACCTATTCACACACAACCACCCCCCACACTCCACCCCAATCCAAATACCCTCCTCTTTCCTCTCCCTCCCAAATTCTACACACATTTTGCTGTTGATACCGCCTACCTCTGTTAACCCACTTGTGGCCATTGGGTCTTGATAAAATAGGAATAGCTTGGAAACCACCTAAATGTCCACTTAGGCAGAACAAAAACAGACAAAGTTTGTCACCAAAATGAGAATGAGAAGTTGTTCCCAAAACAGCAAATGTCAGAACACAGTGGAATACAACACAGTTGAGGCATAACATGGCAAACAACAAGCTCTAAGTGTCCAAAAGTCCCAGTTGTGTGTGATATGGTGGTGTTGCCAGTTACAGTATATGAGGACCTGGCATGAAACTAACAAACATTCACTGTTGCTAGAATAAATTGTAATAAACAAGCAGTTACTTGTAATAACTGGATTAATATTATCCAGACTCAAACGCTGGGAAATAATAATATGCATTTCCTTGTTTTGCCACTCAAATGACAATACCCATAACATTGACAAGCATGCGTATGGTGTGTTGGTCATCTCATGTGTGACCCATGTGTGCAGGGCCTCCTTCTGAGCTGACTGTAACTGCTGCTGTCCTGGTGCTCCTGGTCATTGTCATCATTTCACTCATTGTGCTGGTCATCATTTGGAAGCAGGTACAGCTACAAACTGACTCACCTCACTCACTCACTCACTCACTTACTCACTCACTCACTCACTCACTCACTGACTCACTGACTTATTCACTCACTCACTCACTCAATCACTTACTGACTCATTCATTCACTCACTCAATAACTCACTCACTCACTCACTCACTGACTCATTCACTCACTCACTCACTCACTGACTCATTGCGACACTCATTCGCTCATTGTGTACTGTTTCCACAAACCTTAAATAGATGATACGACTGTTTAAAGGTCCACTAAGTGATGTTTTAGAGAAAAAAGAATGTCATCTTTATAAAATGCTGTAAACAATGTGCACTAACATGAAATGGAGATTTACATGTAAGTGGGCTATGGAGGTGGCCATTTCATTATTGTTTGACATTACGAAATGTGTGTATGAGGCTGGTCCATTAGTACACAATACAGGTTGAGAAATCCTCCTATGTGGTCGATGTTCCTCAGAAACCACGTTATGAGATCCGCTGGAGGGTGATTGAGTCTGTGAGTCCTGACGGCCATGAGTACATCTATGTGGACCCAATGCAGCTGCCCTACGACTCCCGATGGGAGTTCCCCCGCGACAGGCTGGTGCTTGGTGAGTAGACTGCAGAGCGTAAAAAAGGCTGTGGAGCTCACTTTGTGTCTTTGAAGTGAGGTCGCCTGGTCGGGACAGTGAGAGCCAGGCAGCAGGGGTTAGCCTAACTAGGGTTGCCTGGATCAAAGGAAACCCCCCAGCCAAGTCACAAATGAGAGAGCGGGGGGCATTTAAATGAGGCTGTGTGTCTTATTCTCATGTGTTTTTCCTATCACAGGTCGTATCCTGGGTTCCGGAGCCTTTGGGAAGGTGGTGGAGGGAACTGCCTACGGACTCAGCCGCTCTCAGCCGGTCATGAAGGTGGCTGTAAAAATGCTGAAACGTAGGTTTAACAGAATTCGCTACGTGACCCAATTATGGGGATATTGACATGGTTTTACTACAGAACACACAGTACATAGTAAGAAATAATAAGTAAATAATATGTGTTTCCATGCCTTACTCCAGCCACAGCACGGTCCAGCGAGAAACAGGCCCTGATGTCAGAGCTGAAGATTATGACACATCTCGGGCCTCATCTTAATATAGTCAACCTTCTGGGGGCGTGCACCAAGTCAGGTGAATACAGGGCTGGATACTGTATTATATGTAATATGTACACACACACACCCACCCACACACACATCTCAATTATGGCAGGTCGAGACATAAACAGTTGTGATGGACAAGAAAGGTATTTTTAGCCGTGGTGTGGGTGTGGTATTTTAACAGGGTCTTTATAGGCATGTGGAGGCATGCCCTCTTGACTACACTTTTAGCTTTTATGAGCTGATAAGATTACCCGTGAAGCAACGCCGACTCATGTGTCTCTGTGTGCTGTGCCGTTCCCAGGCCCCATCTACATTATCACCGAGTACTGCGTCTACGGGGACCTGGTCAACTATTTGCACAAGAACCGAGAGAACTTCCTGAGCCTTCACCCGGAGAAGACCAAGAAAGGCCTGGACATCTTCGGCATCAACCCTGCAGATGAGAGCAGCAGGAGGTAGCAGCCGTATGCTAATGCGAATGTATACATTGGTGTGCTAGCTTCAACCTTGTGGTGCAAGCCAGCCTCACAAATAGGCTGTTGTTTTGTTTTGTAACACTGAAAGCTGTGTGGCTCGCACTCCTCTCTACTCCTCCACCGACAGCTCTCAAAGGCTCACACATTTCTCTCCCCGTCCCTTCTATACCCGTCCACAGCTTTGTGGATAGTTGTGCTAGGGGGCACGATAGTCTAGTGGTCTAGGTGTTGGACTCCCAGCGGGAAGGTTGTGGGTTCATCCTTGAGCAAGATGCCTAACCCCTATCTGCTCAATGTAATAGCAGCATGTAATTGTAAGTCGCTTTGGATAGAAGCTTCTGTTAAATGGCCTCGTTGTGCTTGTAACATCAACAGTGAGCTGGGGCTTTGGGGTTTGGTGGGAGGTTAGGAGGGTAGGAGGGTAGGAGATGTTTGTATGATCACTTTGTATTATTGAAAAGCCTCCAAATCTTATAAATATGCAGTATTTAATTATGTTGCAGGCTATTTGAGGGTACAGACATACAGATAGCAGTATCATTGTTTATGTAAGTTTACTCAACCCTTGACTCTAGTGTTACAGTCTGTGAATCCACACACACACACACACACACACACACAACACACACACCCTTAGTCCTCATAATCGGTAACTTAATCCCCATCTTCTCCACGGTCTGGCGTCTGCTCCTAATCAAATCCCATTCTGAAGTGGTCTAAGCTTTCAGTCGGACGCCATTATCGTGGGGCTACCTGTCAAGTGTCTCCGCCCCGGCATGCATGGTAAACCGGCTCCTCTTTCCCTCCCCCGGAGCCTCTCGGTGTCATCTGTGTTGATGGATGACTCACAGAGTCACCTCACTTGACCACAGTGGGATCCACTCCTGACCATCACGACAGAATTGCCACTCTCATTAGACAACCTATTAGAATAAAGGCAAGTTGACGCTCCGTGGACCGCTTTGTGGCCGCTCTCACCTTCCTGTCATCTCTTTGTGTGCAGTTACGTGATCCTGTCCTTTGAGAGCAAGGGGGACTACATGGACATGAAGCAGGTAGACAACACTCAGTATGTGCCCATGTTGGAGATGAGCAACTCCTCCAAGTACTCTGATATTCAAGGGTCCAACTACGACTGCCCGCCTTCACACAAAGGTAGTGAGCACGTGCACACGCACAGTCTGCGGTTTACCTGGTTTACTTTGGCTGTTTGCTCACTCTGTTTCTCATGTCTTTGTTCTAGTCACTCTCTCTCTCTCTCTCTCTCTCTCTCTCTCTCTGTCTGTCTCTCTCTCTCTCTCTCTCTCTCTCTCTCTTATTGGCCTGTACTTGCTGGGCTTTAGTTCTGTGTTGGGAGTCAGTGTAGGTTGTCGGGTACACCCTTGTCAGTATTTAGACCAGTAAAGCCCTGTAATTATATGGAGAGGGTAATTGTAGCACACGTAAAAAAAACGCCTGGTTTCTTCGTACCATTAGGAAAAAGCCAGGTTTGTGCAGCCGGCTCTATATTTACAGTACACGATAAACACACACTCTAGGACTGCCTCATTATGTCTTGTTTGTGTATCTGTGTTTTCCTAATGCAGAAGACGAGATGGACAACCTGCTGTCAGATGACGATAATGAGGGCCTCAGCACCACAGACCTGCTCAGCTTCACGTACCAGGTGGCCCAAGGCATGGAGTTTCTGGCTTCCAAAAATGTGAGTTTAACCATGGCACGCAAAGGGTTAAGATAACTAAACTAGCCAGATCAGCTGAGTAACTAGGCAGACAATAAACAACAGTCACATTAAACAGAGTAGTCCTCTGAGTGACCATAAAAAAACCTGGAATGACTCTGCTTCTGGGTTCCGATCTCCTATTGGTCAAAATCTTGGTGCCACTGGGGTTTCTGACCACAGTGTTGGTGTCCATCGGTGAGCGGTCTACGCCACTGGGTGTTCCGCTGGTTACCATGGCACCAGTGGCTGGCTGTGGATATGTGCTGTGTCCTGCCTGATGACAGCTGTGCTGGCCAAGAGGGCTGAGTAAATCAAGGGGTGAGTGATAAGCGGCCCCGTAAAGGCAGAGCCCACTCAGGAGAGGAGCCAGGCGCTGAATATAGCACCAGCCACCAGGCTAGAATTACCCGGCACAGACACACACAGCAGCCAGAGGCTTTTCATTCAGCTTCATAGTTATTATCCCTGAATACCCAGTGGTCACAGTTATTCCTCTGACTGGCATGTTTACACAAAGGCCGAGTTTTTTAAAGAAATATGAAATGGAATTATAAATGAACTGAAATGAAAGAACACACAGAAATAGATGTACTCTGTGAATGTGGAACGGGAAGTTGTGGAACTGAAATGTATCCCTTTGCAAACGGAGTGAGTGAAAACCGGGAACTAATAATTGATACAAAGATTTGCTCTCTCTCTTTTAAAGTGCGTCCACCGGGATCTAGCTGCAAGGAATGTACTTATCTCCCAGGGCAAAATTGTGAAGATCTGTGACTTTGGCTTGGCCAGGGACATCATGCATGACAACAACTATGTTTCCAAAGGCAGCGTAAGTGTCTACCATAACTACTAATATCTTGTGTATTTTGTGCACTTTTGACATGTTTTACGGCCACTTGCACCTCGTAGTTTATACAGCAGAAAGAGAATGTTTAAAGGCCCCCTATCGGAAAAATCGACAGTTGTGTGGTCAGACGTGTTGTCTGAAGGGACCTGAAAGGCTTGGACTAGTTTTGAAATGCCTAACGTGTAATTTAGCCAAACTTCTACATTTTTTAGCCTAGGTGTGACATCATGTGGATTGTAACCAATCATCTCTAACCTATACTCCCATTTCCAGTCAGATAGAAGTTAGGATACCATATCAAAATGTGTTTCAGTTGGAGAACAAGTCTGTCTAAAATGACATTGGAAAAAGATGGTATTCTCTATTTATTTGACACAGACCTTTCTGCCGGTGAAGTGGATGGCACCAGAGAGCATCTTTGATAACTTGTACACCACTCTGAGCGATGTCTGGTCCTATGGCATCCTCCTCTGGGAGATCTTCTCTTTAGGTGAGCCTCTACTGAACTGAAGGAATAGATCAAACCTAACTTCAACTAAAGTTATCAGCATCCAGGCACAGCCGAGCTTGAGACAGGAGTTTGCTGGTACAATGACGAGAATGGGTTTTGTTTTGCAGGTGGCACTCCATACCCAGGTATGGTCGTGGACTCCAGCTTCTACAACAAGATCAAGAGTGGCTACAGGATGGCCAAGCCAGAGCATGCGCCCACTGACGCGTACGTGACAGTCTACATTGTGTTTATCCAGCTTATTTCTTTATATATATATATTATATATATATATATTTATATATATATATATATAAAAGACCATAAGTCTGTACAGCCAACGAATACTTGCTGTTCATTATGTAAGGCTTCCTGCAGACCATAACATTGGCGTTAGTCGTATTGACATTCAGTGTGATGACATACATGACTGATGGCTTAATTATTGCATGCTGCTAACTTGTACTGTGCTCTTTGGGAACTCTGCTCATTGTTGGCCCTTTGCCCTTTCCAGGTATGAGATGATGATGAAGTGCTGGAACAGTGAGCCTGAGAAAAGGCCTACCTTCATGGGTCTGAGTGAAACGGTGGCATCACTGCTGCCCTCCAGCTATAAGAGAGTGAGTGTCCTTGAACCCCGACCCTCGCTGGGAGCCTGACACAGTCTTCACACCCTCTTTCTACTGTACCATCTTCTCATCATTTGTCACTCCACCTTTTGCATCTTCACAGTTCATTTCTTCTATGGGGACATTTTCAGACATCATCCCGCCATGTTTCCTCCAAAAGCCCTATTCCTTACATCGGTGCTTGTCACAATTTCTTAGCACAGCAAATTCTGTTTTTAGTAGCCTTGCTCGTCCAAGTACAGACTTGAAGTTCTCAGCTACTTCCTGTGCCAGTGATTTAGAATTGGATGTTTCTGTGGTGGTTTAAGCAGAGCCCTGGCAGTGATTTCAATGCTAATGTACCGGCTTGGTGTCAAAGCGGTTGGCCTCAGTCTGGGTAATGATGCAACTCCAGGCCTCGCCTTCACTAGCCGACCATAATTAGCCTATAAACGCACCACACATGGCAGATCAAACCACCTTTACTCCCCTCCCCTCCCTTCACGGGGATTTAATAGATAGGGTGAGAGGAGGAGCTGGCTCCTGTTTTGCACCTCCGGCTGTCATAGGACGTGTGGTTCAGTTTGAGGGTCAACACCAAGCTAGTGATCACTGGGCACACACACAACCCACACACAGGCTGTGTTTGAATTCTCCATGCTACATACCGATAGTATGCAAACTGAGTGTGTGAAATTGTAATACTGTGTATTTAAGCAGAGTTAAGCATTTAAATGATATCCGCACCTGTGCTTTGTTAATTGAGCATTTTGAGTATGCTTCGAAAGCGCACATGACCAAAACTGGCCCACAGTGCTTTGCGCCTTGACCCCACTGACATAACCTGGAGCTAATGTATGCTAATGCTAATGATAATTTTAACAAAAAGGTCTGGCATACATTAACAATCTCAGATAGGAATTGATTTATGAATACAGACAAATCATGCCTAGAATAATGTATGCTGTTATTATCGCTTTTGTGACCTCAAAGCTTTTTCTTTCTTCTTCTTGCTTTTGCAGTGCTATGAGCGGGTGAACCAGGAGTTCTTGAAAAGTGACCATCCGGCAGTGACTCGGGTGTGCGTGTACAATGACGACGCCTACATCGGCATCACCTACAAGAACCAAGGGAAGCTCAAGGACAGGGAGAGTGGCTTTGACGAGCAGCGCCTGAGCTCCGACAGTGGCTACATAATCCCCCTCCCTGACCTAGACCCCATGTCTGATGATGAATATGGGAAAAGAAACAGACACAGGTAACAGAAACGGACCATACATTGATCTGCACTCTTTTACATTGTAAAGTGTGTGTTAAAGTGAACTCCAGTAAAAAGCTTTCTTACCTCAATGTAAGAGGAGATTTATTTGAGCTCCTCTATAGTGTTGTCAATTTAGATTGGGCGGAGTGATACGTCCCACGGAAAAGGATTGATTATTATGTTTTGTGGTCATTAAACAGAGACCTGAGTTATCCTCTCAAGAAGTTGTCCCCGTGCTATTCTTACCCTCGACCCGATATCGATTATAAATAACGTTAACGCTATTACTAAGTTATCAGCATTACATCAATATAACTTCAGACACCGACTTTTGGAATTTGTGTGGCGGCTACATTGCCTACATTGTCGGTGAAAGAGCCATAGAGCAATGACATCTTGTTTGTATCGACAACTACATTTGGCGTTGGGAACGTTAGAAGTATATTTTTGAGATTCAGTAAAATACAATGGCGTGTGGGCGGATAATTTCATAACATTTCAATATAAGGTTAATAATATTTTTAATATTTTAATATAATATATACTGGGTATGCAGTAAATGGCCTTCGCACTGACCTTGTTGTCTGTCCCCTTTTAGTTCTCAGACATCTGAGGAGAGCGCCATCGAGACAGGTTCCAGCAGCTCCACATTGGTCAAACGTGAGGGCGAGACTCTGGAAGATATCACACTGCTGGATGAGATGTGTCTGGACTCTTGTAACCTGGTGGAGGAAAGCTTTCTGTAACACCCTCTCACCTGTGGAGCCTGTCAGCCAGACATAATGAAGAGGGGTATAAGGGATGGGGAAAAGACCTGTATAACTCCACCAAAGACCCTCCTCTCTTCAAATCCCTCCAGTCTCCACACCTCCTTCTCCTAAGCATTTCAGAGAGAGAGCAGAGAACAGAACAAAAATTACTCCACTGATTGGATATGTCTGTGGGAAGACAGACTCTTTGGACGCTGCCCCCTGTTGGGCTGGAGGAGTTACTTAGCATCGGCGCAAACAGGATATTGCTTCTAGAACCACGGTCACTGAGTCTGTTCCAAACCTTGTAATGTTGAATGGACTAAATGCACGTTTTGAGGAGGACTGTGTTTGTAATTTGTACAGAAGATTATTCTATAGGGCATTCTTATAACAGCAGTATAAACAAGAAGAGATATCTGCCCTTTTGGTCAAAGACTCCAAATATATTCCATATCCTCTCACCCAACTATATTAAACCACTAGAGATACACTATTACAATTACATGAGTCCTATACTAGCAATACAATAACAAAACAACAGTATGGAGCTTCAGGTCTTCACACTCATCTACATAATGAGCATCTGATGCTGGTACAATCAGTCGCGCTACTTTAAAAGCACAAAAGTTTTGACTGTGTATATAATTTCTTTTATTTTTTTACTTCATCAACATGTAAACATGTATTATTTGTGAATATTGAGTAGAGATTCACCATAGAGGATTTAATGAAGAGTGCAACCCTGGCTTTTAAGTTGCATGTGACTTATCTTGTTACAAATATATTCTGTGTTCACAAAATGTGTCATGTGTGCAAAATGTGTGCTTTCAAATGTCACAATGTCCCAATGTGATTCTAATGTAAATAGATCTAAAGTTGTTGGAGCATTATTGGGATATATTTTCAGCATTGTATACCTGTACATACATATATTATGTACTGTATACAGGTATACACATGATTTCAAAAAGTGATAAAAACTAAGCCAAAGTTAACAAAAGTCTATTATCCTCCCAAGGAACTGCCAATGATACTTTCTTTACATTAAACATATGTTATTGACAATATTAAATTTCAGTCACTCAAGTGTTTAAAAAACATGGCAATGTTTGACAAAGACATTACATTATCAATATGATGTTTGGTATTCTCTTACAGAGTTGTAGTCTCTGTAACTGTGACGGCATGGCATTCAAAGACATTTTTTCTCCAAGATACTGGAGATACTGGTGTTCTATCTAATCTGCGGTGTTAATTTCAACTGGCAGCAGCTTTTTATAGTAACAAATCATTCCCCCAAGACAGATATTTTATCTATTATATTTTATCTAAGTAAAGCATTAATGTGAGGCATTGCCATGACTGGGCTGAAAAAAATATACAAAGCAATCACATTTTCTCATTTATATTTTAAACACACATATAGAAAAATACAAGAGATAGCAGTGCGAATGTTTTAAAGAATGCAATCATCAGTGGCCTGTGATCTACATACAGAGACAATTATTAGCTTTATGTCTATGCCAAACAACCAGATGGACATTCCTGTCAATGTTAAACTACAGGTATAGTATCTTACTGTACCAGCTGTGTCACTGCCCTACACTTGCTCTTTCTGTCTCCGCCTTCGACTGTGATGTAGTTTGCAATCATGTTACTGTTGCACTTTCCACTCTTTTTTGTTCTTTGGGTATTATGTTATAGAAGACAGCAGTCTGTTGATCTGTGATCGTCTTCGGGTCTATATTTGATTTGGACTCTTCCTCTATGGCAGCACGTGTGTGAATGTTTCGGACAACAAGAAGGGAATGATTATGATGACGGTACACTATCTATAATACAGGCAATTAGACCCAATACCCTGATATTATTTTTATGTTGCAGTATACATTATGTACATTCAGATGATTTATATTTCAATAAATGATTTATAATGTAAATAATTCCTTGTTCTCTCATTGGTCATGTTCAGAATCAGAATCAGAATACAAAAAAGCTGTATTGCCAAGTACGTTTCTTACACATACAAGGAATCTGTTTTGGTGTTGTTGGTGCATGGTGCATGTCATGTTTTTGAAATGCATGCACACATGCAACATTTAAATATGCAAGCCTATGAATCTTTTGGTCTACATTTACAACGGCGTCCCAACCTTTAATAACATTTAATAAGAACAGTAATACAAGAAAAAGCAGTACAGATACTATATTTTGTAGGCTGGATTGTCAGTAGTACATCATATTGTGCATCAACTAAATTAATTGGGTTAAAAATTACATGAGGAGTAAATAATTGCATGCATACTGTGCAAAATAGTGTGAAGTGCAATCTTTAAGATTACCACTAGAGGGCAATGCAATTTCACGACCACATATGACAAACTGTATGTTCATCTTAGATAGGCATACATTCACTATACTATAAAATATTGTTAAATAGACACACATCTTAACAAAAGTGTTTTGTGGTGCGTGGGGTAATGTAGTTAGAATTATGTAATGATTCAAGAAACACGGTTTCAGTGCGAAACCCCAAAAATTACCAAATCTTACCAGAAGAGGACAGTAGTATCAAAGCAACATGCCTTGATTGTGGTTGGTTGTGTTGATAGAGAAGGGGGGAAGACAGGGAAACACAACTATTAGAATCACATTTATGAAGCTGTCTTACTTTATCCCTGAAGGAACTGATTAGGCGAAATTAATAATAGGCTACGTGGCCTAAATACAGCCATTTACAAACACATAGTGTACAGCGAGTCTTGTTTTTCAGGTTTGATGTTATTTGATCAAACTGTTGTTGCCTTAGGCTGACTTAAATATAACCACTAAGAAGTAACACCCTTATGATACCTACCTACCAATCTTTTACTGGCAGAGTAAGAGAGTCCTATAATTAACTGCTTACATTTGGCAAGTTATCATTCAGTTTGCTATCCAGTGGATTAATTAAGATGAATAAACTATAGAGAAATATGTTCTTTTGGGAACAATTTCAATACAACCAGGAGAGATAATTTGTAATAATAATAATATGTATGATAGAATAGTATTTTTTCCAAGGGCCAACATTTATTTAAAATGACACAACACATCCAAGAACTGCTCTCAGGAGAGGTAGCTTTCCGATAAAGATACATTATCTTTGGTTGAAGCACTTTATGGGATGATCCCTACATATTAAAAACAAATGGACCATGCAAACCGACCCTGCAATAATTGGAGACAAATCTGCACAGCATAGCTTGCTTGCTTTGCCAGTTGAGACAGCAATAAAACATGGAGAAAAAAATATAATCATATTTATGGATGTTTATTTCAACACCCAGCCTTCATCCGGGATTTATCTACTCAATTTTCATTTATTGTGAAACCGTCATTTTTTATTATGTTCAGTATATTCATGCATCTCTGTCAGCGTAAATCAAAACATGAAATTGGAGACATGAAAACACACACGCATAGACACACTATATGCAAAGTGGTATCTCAATGTAACAACTTGTGTAACTGTCAACATTTGTGTGTTGACAGTGTATTGGTTTTATTGCTGAAAGCAAAAAAGAAAGACAGGATTGTTTGTGCTGGGGGCATTGCTGTAGGTCACTGGTCAGCCGGTGTCAAAACGACCTTAATACTGTATACTGTAAAGTCTATGTTTATACTGTATACTGTCAGAAAATGTCCAGACCACTTCAGTCTTTCAACATTTTGTCGTGTTACACCTTCTGTCACTGTGTCTGTCAATATGTAAACTATTGATTCTCCAATAACGTGTGGTAACGCATTGAAGCCTTACCAAATGTTGTTTTATTTAAGGTAAGAAATTAACACATCTTTTACAAAACAAGACAGGCCTAAGACCATAACTTATCAGTCATCAAGTGAGTGAAAGCGATTGAGTGAAATTGGATTGCGTCTTGTTTTACTTTACAAGAGTGAGAGGCAATCTGATTTTGATATATTTGGCTGTGTGAGCGAGTGTGAGACAATTTGATTAGGAATCTCTATGGTTTGTTTCATACGTAATATCAGTCTCCTTTGTGAAACATGACGCCATGCGGCCAACCTAACAGCCGATAGGCCTCCATATTCTGCTCCGCTGGGAGAGCCGGGCCAGCTAGCCAATGTTTAGACAGCACAACCGTAAAATGGATTTGTCTCTCAGCCCCACGGTGTCCTCAAAAACAGATATCCCATTTCAACCTCTTCTCTGTGAGCCAAGGCCTCCCAAGCCTTTGTTTAATGGGGAGGTCATAATATCCAGATTAAAACAACGTTTCTGAAAGTGATACCTACATTGATTCATCACCATGACAGAAGCCACTGGAACAGGAAATTAAAAATCAGTCTCAAGTTAACCATACCCGATCTGCCACAGCCATGCCATCATGTTCTGTATGTACCTGTGCATGTAGCAAGCAAAGCAGCAACCACCCTGTTTTTTTTTAGCCATTTACAAGTTGAGTTGTCTTTATTTATTTTTTGTATTTTGTATTTCATACTTTCTAAAATACATCCTGTATTTCACATAACAATGCATTTACCACACATACTTCTACACACACAAGCACACACACCCGCGCACACACACACACACCAAAAGAGCAATTGATTTCTGGTGATTTATAGTTATGTAGGCCTTTTTGTCGTTACCTTGCTGCAAGCAGTAATTATTAAGAAGAAACTGCTAACTCATGACTTCCCCCTCAACATCATATGAGACCGCTCTAGGCGAGGGCAGTACAGCTGCACGGTCCAACAAGCGTTACTTTAAAACCCAGATTTTTTTGCTCCTACAGCTACATGTTCAAGTCTTTTCTATTAAATACATATAGGAAAAATTGTACCTTGTTATACCAAACCAAAGTGATATGCTCAATGCTAAATGCTCTTTGGCTGCTCTGGCTCCTCGGTTTTATCACCCAGTTCCTGCATTAAGGCAGATGGTGAGTGGCTTGTCCACTCTGACTCCACTGTCCCAACAGTAGCCCAACAGACCAACAGGGCATTGGCAAAACTTTACCCCAGAAGGCCCACAGGCACCCTGGGAAGATGTGGTTAAATAAAGGCAGTTACTTTCTCCTATCTTATGTCTGTAGGTCATGAACACATACTGTCGTTTCTTGGGAGCTTAACTTGCAGAAGGCAAGAGTGTGTGTTTGTGTGTCACAGATGTGTTTTTTGCGAAATAATGTTTTGGAATATGTGTTTGTGTGGCTGTTCTTGTCTGGCTGGATGTTGATTTATGGTGTACTTGTGTGATCCTAAGGCTATGTAGTAGTCATGTGCTTTGTGTATTTGGAGCCATGGCCTAGGGATGACATCCCATCATGTGATCAGTGGCAGTGGTCGGTGGTCTGTTGGAGCCCAAGGCACAGTGACTGACAGAAATAAACTCTTAGTGGTTTACATAGAAAATGTGTTCCCTCTTTTACAAACGTTTTCACATAGTGATAGGGATGTGCCCTCCTTTGGAACCGCTATCCAAAAGTTCCCTGCTTCCATAGCCACAGCCTTCTACCTATTTGCCTTGAATGCTTAAAGAGTTTACCAACTACTGGTGGTTCTGGCGATGCCTTGACAATCCTGCCGTTGTTACCTGCCATGTGTGCTGCAGCTTAGAAGATTTTGGCAACGCTGGAAGAAGTAACGCTTCCCCTGGTCACCTCCTCATTCTACTGTGTAGAGTTTAGGTTTAAGTTCAATGACACCACCTCCCATTCTGCACATGCTTTGACCTAAATTGTGTAGCTACAAACACAACAAACAAATAGGTATACTAGGTCAATATCCTTCCCTATCCTTAACTGCCTATGTGTGTCATTTGTAACAAATTCAATGGCATATGTTATCCATGGCACATGGGTGGGGTGGGGTGGGGTGGGGGCGACATTTTTGTTGAACTTGAACAAAATAAATGCTTATATCTCTAATGCAATCCTGGGTACTTCCTCTAGGATAGCATTGATCTAAAATGTTTGTCCTCTATGGCAGGGTAAGCCATACGATTGTTCTGCCATGCAGTATATACCAGTGTTTCTCAAAAGTGGGTTGCGAGCTAGTGTGGAGTGGGTCGCGGACATATGCTTCGGCTCTGTCAAACTAACTAACTAACTTATATTTTTATAACTTTACCGAACTTCCGATGGTGAGCTTGTATTTTGAAATGTGCATAGGTGATTTGAACCGTGCATATAGACATTGTGGATTACTGCACAAATTGTTTTGTGAAAGAAATTATAAAAGTTCAGAAATTAGATTATTTTTGGGTTGTTAATGACCAAGGACAACTGGTCTGTCCTGAGGACAGACCAGTTGAGAACCACTGTATATATTATTATATTGATTAAAAGCTAGCATCAGTACACTCCTTACATTAATGGCTCAGTAGTCAGTTAAAGCTTCAGTTTTAGCTTCCAGTCATTTACGCTCAAGCGTGAATATATAATTGCAGCGCGAAATGTCCATAAAATAGTTTTGGCTCCTTTTATAAACATGTTTATTTGCTATCAGCTGAGACTACTTACACAGATAAACAGAAGCTGATTGGAAAACCACTGTGAACAACTGCATTACAAGTATAACTGATTTTCTACCATGTCTGCTATAGTCAGTGTAATGTCGGAGCCCAGGAGGAGATCTTTATATCTACAGTATACAGTATATCTTTCTTCTGTTTAGTTTAGTTTCGTTTATGTTGTTTTATACATATTTCAATGCATGGTTATGAGTTTGAGAGGCAGTTGTTTGTCCATCTTCCAGTTTTTCAGTTTGCACAAACGTAAGTTTCAGCTTTCTCCCTGACCCTATCCCCAGAACCCCACTTCAAAATGGTTGTGGAGTTCACACACACTGGACTGTATGTAGGGAAGACATATTTTAATGCAGACTATAAAATGTAAACCACATCTTGATTTTACAACTAAAACAGCTATTAGACTGTTCCACCGGGTACTGTGCAGGTCTTTTGTTTAGGCATAAAATGCTGATCTTGTTAGAACAAGATATATATCACAGCATAAATGTACTATTTAGGTTAAGAATAGATACTTTATAGGTTAAGTTAATGTTAGGATAAGACATAATACATAATTAGGTTAAGTTTAAGATATTGGGTAATAAATGCAAGGACGAATTTACCCAAGAAAGTTTTATGTGTTTTTGAAACAACAGAGAAATAATATATATGAAAAATACTTACTATATGTATCTTTATCTCAGTTACAAAGATAATATTTTATTACATTTAGGCCTACCTCTGCTAGATCACAGTTTACAATGAACATGCCCTTTGTATTTAGGGGAGAATTAATTCTGTGTACATTGTATTGTGTTTCATTAGAACAGGACAGATCAGATACAATAGGCTCACAATGCAAAGTAGTATTTGTGCATGAGTGCATGCGTGTGTGCTAGAGCAAAATGGAAATGGAAAGTAGCGTGACAGTATGTTGTGGCATATAAACAATGTTATTTCACCTCAAATATGCACCCTCACATTGCTATGCTCATTGAAGTTCATACTGTTTGTTTGCTATATTTAGGTTATACCCAACTATACCTATACCTAAGTGGGGATGTATGCACCAAGTAAATAAGTAAAAATGTATTTTACAAGACAAGCCAACCACTAGAGTTACAGGCTGAAAAAAGATAATGAATTTTTGAGTAAAAATTCAAATGTGTCCTTTTGACCCAAACTGGAGCTTATGGGTAGAATAAAACACATGTCTAGGCACCTGCTTTTACTACCCTATGATTACAAATTAGAATATATAAACCTGTGAAAGGAAATTGATTAAAAATTAACAAGTGTGGATTAGATGAGGGAAGTGTGAACAATAAAGCTATTCTATGTGACCCTACTGTCCAGTCTCTTAGTAGGAACAATGACCCCTCTGTGTGAAAGAGCTGATTTGGCAGCTACAGTATAGTTTACCCATAGTTTAAATTTATCATGTCCTGCTTTCAAGGTTTATGTTCAATGGTAGAGCCTAGAGGTTGTTTTCAAATACCACAGTTAAGGCATTATCCTTGCATGTTGTAGACTGTTTTGCAGTATGCATGCTGGTGTCAATATTGGCAGAACCAGAGAAGGCCTGTAGGGATTTTTTACAAGCATTTTTTTGGGTTCCCAGGGACTTACACAAAAGAAATACTTATTTATGTCAGGTTTAGTTTAAGGTTTAGACATTTGGCTAACATGAAACTTCTACTTTTAGAGCCACATTTAAGTCATAAATATATCAGCCTGCTTAAAACGTACTCCCCCACACACAAACACACACACAAACTTACAGATATACCTCACAGTTGCAAAACACATGACAAGACAGAGAAGTAGGGCTCACATCTCAGGCATGTTAATTGCAGGCTATTAAAGGTGTACTGATGACTTAATAGAACACTGCAAAAAAAGGGGGCAGGATAGTCTAGTGGTCTAGGTTTTGGACTCCCAGCCAGAAGGTCATGGGTTCAAATCCCAGAGTTGGCCTACCTCTAAGCCTTAAGCAAAATGCCTAACACCTAACTGCTCCATGTAATAGCATAATGTCATTGTCTGCTAAATGACCTAATTAAAAAAAAAGGTTTGGCAGCAAGGTAAGTGAGTTTGTGTGCAATCAACCCTTAGATTCTTCCAGTGTTGGAAGATCTCTTTCTTATTAGTCAGAGAGAAATGTTGGCTAAATTACATTTGAATCCTTTCAGTTCCCTTCAGACAACACAACTGACCACACAACTGGAAAAACTTAAATTTAACCCTCATCCTACCAACGGGGGTACCCGCAGACCCCAGAGGTATACTTTTTGTCATAACTCACAGGTGCTTTATTCTATCATTCCAATATTTCATGGCTTTGTCAATCAATTAGTTCCTAATGACTTCATATCATTGTTTTCTGATTCTGTTTTAATTAGTGCTTTATTTAAAAATACCAATGTATTGGGGTCCTGGGGGACCTCAGTCAAAACACCCAATTTTGCCTATGCAGTTGTAATAGATGGAAATATTTATTGAGTTCATGTTTGCCATTGGTCCTAATTATTGAGATATTGACATGTGGCAGCTGTAGTGCCCCCTATGCATTTCACAAAATTTGGTGTGCATCAAAAGAATGTTGTGCTGACTGTGTACCAAGTTTGGATAAGATTGTACCTTTACAATACCTAAATGACAAGAGAAGGTGTAGGCAATAGAACTATAATTGGTCACGCCCTTAAAATTGACTTGAAACCGAGCAACAAATTATAAATCCGAAAAAGCCAATTTGTGTGCCAATGGTCTAGGAGAAGATATATTAGTTTCACTTTCCACTTTTTTGAAAATGGCGGGTAAATTCGAGGGAAATGGGGGTGGATGGGTCTATTTGATTCCAAGGAACAAGTGGATAAAAAACATGAATAATAATCTTTACAAAAACAACAGGGTTCCAGTTGCTTCGCTGCTTGGACCCCTGATAATGTTTACTTGAAATTACTGAAAACTAAATGATACCAGAATCAAAGGATGATGAACAAGCATTTCAATGCTGCTGTCGGCCTACTGGCACAGATCTGGGAGGTGCAGGTGTTGACTTCTCAGAGTGGCTGAGAGTGTGGTTTTAGTAAGAAATCATATATCCGCTTTTGTGGCATTGCGTTAAACTGTCCGCCACTAATTTGACCCCACTTACTAGCTAAATAGGTCAACGTGTGCACACGCACATCAAAAGTTCTAACATGCAATACGTGACATCCACATGAGGAGATGTGACAATCACATGACTAGGCTATGAAATCATATATTCTTAATATTGTAAGGAAATATTAAAGACAAATTTAAGCACCAATTCTTTATACAAAAAAGGGGTGAATTATATGGCAGCTGTCAATGGCTTTCAGCGTCTATAAATGTGGATTGAATTTGGGATAAAAGCTGCAATTTGTACAAAAGAAAAGTATTTTTTTTCCGTTTTACACAATTTGCAAAATATCTGTAACTTTCCTGAAATAATAAGAATCTTTTTTTTTCATTAATTACATAACTAATAATGTTTTGAGAGGAAATAAGTTAACATTTTGCTGTGATGGCTGTTTCTTAGTAGTTTATTATTGGGGTTCCCTGCAGGGACCCCAGTCGGTAGTTCAGAAAGGGAGATGGAACAGCAATGACCATTCTTTGGTGTCCTGTGTGTTGGTGTCATGGATCTCTTTGGTTTGAGATCCAATGGCAATACAAATATTGAAATGACAAAGTGCAATATTTGGTCTCTAACAAACTATTGCCTGTCTCTCCTTTTAATGGATGCATAAACACACTTGATGCTGATAAGACATATGGGGTGAGGGGCAACAAAGGCCAGTTCATATCTGAGTGGAAGGCTCCAGAGGGCTTGTTGACTATGTCACATGCACAAGTTATAACAAGCCTCAGCACCCCCCCCACCCCACCCCCACACACACACACAGAGACGACACGCTCTCTCAATGGCTCTTACTGAATAGTGCTATTATATTACCATGCCACTTCATGTTGCTCTTACTGACGGGATTATTGAGGTGAGGTCAGTCTGGGGGACCCGTCAAAAGTGACAGTGACTACTGTACATACAAGAGGTTCTGTTGGACGTCAGCGTGTCATGTTACAGGGTTGCGTTACAGGGTTTTGTCTCCATCTGCCTCGGCCCCCGCACACTTCCAATCACAGACACATTAATGAGCACAGGAACACACAGGAACACACCGGAACACGTGCGCACAAACATAATTATGATACACACAAAGACATAGACACACACACAAAGACATAGACACACACACACAAACAGACACACACACAGTTGTACACACAGATAGATACAAATAGAAACACAATTTCTATTTGTGTTATGCATAAATATTGTCTTTTATTATGCATAATAAGCACAAACGTTTTGTTCTGTTTTTTTGAGTACCAAAATTATTCTCTCTTACACTAAAAGTCATTTGTGTGAATGCAAAAATCAATGAGTGATACTTTATGGGTCTTTTACAGGACTTAATGCATTAAGGCAGTTCAATTGGTGATCTGGTTTCAGTCTGTGAGCCATCTGAGCCTTTAAGAGTGGTCTGTTGTGCTCAGGTCAGTTTTTTGCATTGTCATAGTTATTGTCACGATTGGCTTGCACAAATGGAACGCCAAAAGGGGCACAATTCGCCACAAACTGAGCGCGTATTACTACCGGCGTTAATGTCTGAATTGAACTTCAGTCACTCAATCAATGACAACCAAGACCACATTAGTTTACTATCGACTTTATCAGCATTCCACTTCTATACGTGGCGTGATTCAATATATAGCCTACACAATACTTACACATAGGCAACTGCATGAAATACAGACCTAAATGTAGAATGTAACAGCTTTATTCATTTAGTTTTCTCAACTGAAAGTCATGATATGAACCCAAGACAAATTCCACAGATGACGTGGCAACTACTGACTTTACTGCAATCAGTTAATTCATGGTTTTTAAAATTGTAGTAATTCTAGTAACAGAAGACAAAAATGAAATGTATAAATATGAATCGGATTTAGTTTCGGAAGTAGTTTGCATATACAAGGATTTTAGCATGGTGGTGTGCATAGTGCAGTATTATGATCAAAAATAAGATAATAAGAGTATAAACCTAATCCTAAATTCACAAAATCCTTTTATAATAATGAAAAACATATTTTGTAATCTATTATTTGGTATAGGGGTGCAAATAGCTATCAAACCCTAAAGGGAAATGGATACCTATTGGCCTACTGTCTATTACTTAATTGGGACATTCTCACTGGAGGACTCTGCCCATTGTAATGAGTGACTTCCAGCGGATTGACAGCTCCGGTTCCGTTTTCTATGTAAACTGGCTAGGGCTAATATCTTCATTGAATTAAACTGACCATTTCACTAAAGGGCTCATTTAGAGCAGTTTACAAATTACAACCTGTAACCTTGAAGTGTTGCCGTTATTTAATTAATGTTTTCTCTGCTTAACCTAACACAAGTAGACATATTTCTGTTTGACCTAATAAACACACATTTCTTGGATGTGCATAGCTTAAAGCCTCTAATCCTGAATTAACTCTGGCATTGAACTGATTGCAGTATAGTCACTAGATGCCACGCCATCTAGTGACCATTTTATTGAAGAGGCATTTGTGGAAGCCAATTGGGCTAAATCATGACTTTCAGTTGAGAAAACGAAATTAATAAAGCTATTACATTCTACATTTAGGCCTGTATTTCATGCAGTAGTCTATGTGTAGGTATCTTCACTCCGCCGTCGCCTGGGAGCCCTCGCCGCCGAAGCCAGTCTACGGTTCGGCCACTGGAGGGCCCACGCTGCCGCCGCCCACCGGAGGAGTCTAAGGCTTCCTAGCCGGTCGCCGGAGATTCTTCACCGCCGGAGCCTGCTCATGGTTTGGTCGTTGGAGGGTCCACGCCGCCACAGCCTGTCACCTGCATGGCCGCCTGTGAGTCCTCGCTTCCGGAGCCCGAGCCTGGTCCAGTCGTTGGCGGATCCCTGCCGCCGCAGCCCACGCCCACGCCGCCGCAGCCCACGCCACCACTGCCACCCGTCCCTGGTTCAGCCTCCCGAGGGTCCCAGCCGCCGCCCCGGTCCGGTTACCAGAGGGTCCCGTCAGGGAGTCCTGCACAAAAGGCGGCGCCAAGAGGGGGGGTACTGTCATGATTGCCATGCACAGGCCCGTGCACGCCCTGTGCCTCCCGTCCTGGCTAATCCCCACACAGATGCGCCTCATTAACTATTATGGGTCTTATTTAAGTTCGCACACCTGTACACCTGTACAGGTGAACAAAATCAATGGGTGCTGTTGGTCATTGTTTTTGTTCTGTACATTGTGTTTCTGTTTGTTGGATTATTAAAATACGCTTCATGCGTTCACCGATTCCACGTCTGCCTGAGTTTCTCCTCTGGCTCGTGCTTACTCTCGCCACTCCAAGACACACCGTTACAGTTATTTAGAGCAGTGGCTCTCAACTGGTCTAACCTCAGGACCACATTTGTCCTTGGTCCTTAAGTCACACCCCAAATTTTTTTTTATTTTCGAACCATTAGAATTTATTTCACAAAACATTTTGTGCAGTAATCCACACTGTTGCACTGTTCATTTATATACATTCGGTAAATGTATATAAATAAAAGTCAGACTTTTCGATGGAGCCGACGGACACGTTAACAACTTACTTCACACCAGCTCCTGACCCACTTTTGGGTCAGGACCCACCAGTTAAGAAACACTGATTTAGAGTAAGGAATAGCATCTTGATCAGTAAGCTCTTGGGGCGCATTCACACTTTTTTTGCTGGTCCAAACTCAAGTGCAATTATTCACCCCTCCCCCTGCCCCCATTTGTCTCATTATATATTTTTTTATAAGAACCCCTGGGGTTGTTGGGGAAACTAAATACTCAAAAAGGCCTAATGAGTTAATGTCCTGCACCTGTGGGCCTAATGCTCCACAGGTGCGTTGCGGGGGAAAGGAGGCACGATGC
>JAOEHI010000019.1:12755-30308 GCA_025447815.1 Percopsis transmontana | reverse complement strand
GGGTTCGGTGAATGCGCATATGAAACTGGTGGGGTTCAGTACATCCAACAAGGTTAAGAACCACTGCTCTAAACCATCTATAACAGTTTATCAAATCCAGTGCAGTGAAAACATGTATCAGTCACATAAAGAATCTCAAAATGTTCTCTTTCTTTACATACACAAACAAACATGTACACTCAATTAATAATAGTGCTATAATTGCTATTCCAGTGCTATGTAGCCCACCGTAGTTGGACCTATTCACAACTATATGATTTAATATTTGTTATCAAATGTTGTTTTCTTGTTGAAAAGGGTAAATTTATTTTTGGTCACATAAATGAAGCTAAGGACTTTGCTATAGCCTATTTTGCAGGCGTGTGCTGTTTTTGGGTTGTCTGTTTTGAAAATGTTGACAATGTTTAAAAAAAATAGATAAAACGTAACAAAAAAGGGAACATGGATTTAAAAACATGTAAACTCGTGTGGATTAATGACACCACCCAGTGGCATAAAATGTATGTTTTACTAAGATAGTGAAGGCTTATGCAGTTAGGATTTGATAAAATATTGAATATTTATCGACTAATCTGGGAAAGAAAGATACAGACATGAGTTACTACCGCCGCCAGCATCATGCTCGCCCTCCCAGCAAAAAAAACATCGCTGAATGGACAATTGTGTCACGTGACTGCCGTTTTTCGGGATCAGGAAGTGATAGTGCGTTGGTTTGCTAAAGACGAAGTGAGGAAGGAAGGCTATCTTAATAAGGTAACAGTCTATTATATGTTTTTAATGCATTTATTGAGTGAACTATGAGATTACCTATCCAAAATTTTCCGATACAAATATTGAGTGCAGTTATAAAGTTTCCCTAGATATCAGCTATTATGCTAGCAGTGGATTAGCAGAAAGCCAGCTAACAAACTGCACCAGTCAGTCAATATAACATAATGTTGACTTTCTCTGCAGATCACTCCTATCTTCAAAGTGCAATGTTCATTTGCTGTGATGCTGTCATGTTGATGGCCCCAAAATTAACATACGGTTTATTGTATTTTTGAATCACCTAACATAAGATGTAAATAATGAACATACTGTAAACAAAACGGGTTGCTTACACAGCTGACAACTAGAAGCCGGAACCGCGGAGGTGATCTTTCATATTATTACAAAAGGCTGCTTTCTTGGTTCAAACCTTTCATATACTTATGGTCAATAAAGTATAGGCCAATAAACGTTTGGCAGGCCTCATACCTCCCATATGCGGAGTGAATATATTTAATTTTAATTTATCGCAAGAATTTGTGCATTTATAGTGTCAAATGTTTTTGTATACCAGAATCCACCATGACAGCCATCAAACATGCTCTCCAGAGAGACATTTTTACACCCAACGATGAACGTCTCCTCAGTATTGTTAATGTCTGCAAGGCAGGAAAGAAGAAGAAGAACTGCTTCTTATGTGCAACAGGTAATAAACGCATCAATAACGTTGAGGACTAGGGCACAGTTAAGGGACAAAAAAATGCAAAGCAATTTAACTGATCCTCCCAAGTTATATGTTTTTAATATCGTTTGTGCTTCTAGTTACTACAGAGAGGCCTGTCCAAGTTAGAGTGGTAAAGGTGAAGAAGTCAGACAAAGGGGACTTCTATAAGCGACAGCTGGCCTGGGAGCTGCGAGACCTCACAGAAGTTGATGCCAAAGATGCAAGCAAGGTCAAAGACTGTTTTGATTTTGCAAAGAAGGAATATATTATATAATGCAACATAGTATTGATTGCACCACATTCCACCAACAATAATACGTAAATCTTAAATTAAATATCTTAAATTAAAGGGACAATCCTTGAAAAAAATAAATCCTTGATTTATGTCTGGAGTTTTCCTTGTGGTTGAAACCAGCGTTAAGAAACATTGTTGTTTTGGCTACTCTCCACACCTCCTCTAAACAGAGATCACTATAACACAATCAAGGAGTGTACCTTTAGCAACCTAATACTTTATATTATTTTACTATAATGGTTTAGGAAAACCCAGAGTTTGACCTTCATTTTGAGAAGGTGTATCGCTGGGTGGCCAGCAGTACAGCGGAAAAGAACTCATTCATCTCCTGCATCTGGAAGCTTAACCAACGCTACCTGAGGAAGAAGGTGGAGTTTGTTAATGTCAGTTCTCAGCTACTAGAAGGTATGGAAATGCTCCTCCTTAGCCACCTT
Source organism: Percopsis transmontana (assembly GCA_025447815.1). NCBI lineage: Eukaryota > Metazoa > Chordata > Actinopteri > Percopsiformes > Percopsidae > Percopsis > Percopsis transmontana. The sequence goes on along the minus strand of JAOEHI010000019.1, from coordinate 28,105 downwards.
GGCCTTATTGCGTCTGACTGGGAAATTGTATACCAGCATGATTTAACAATATTTCTTTAAAGGCATGGCGTTTCCCTTCCTGTTTTAATCTTATAACTCAACCCACCGTAGGTTGTTGCAGTGCAGTGTTTACCACAAAGGTGAAACCTCTCCTTGGCTGTACTTATGATCACTAAGAACTTAAAAGAATGTTTCAGAATAATAGATGGCTTGTTAGGAGACAACTTTTTTTTCGTGTGTGTTTGTGGGGTGTGGTTTTCCGTACCTAAACTCTTGTTTATTCTTATTCTTCTCTCTTAAACTTTCTCTGGCCAGAACTTCCTAAAGCGGAAGGTTGGTACGGTAGGACTTAACGCCCCCCCCACCTCATTCCCTTTCATCACTCATTATGTCAGACTACCATTCTCACTACTGACCCAAACATTCTTCAGCACTAGCATCGTTCCTTCAATTTGGGACCCTAGTGTAATAATGTAGTAATGAGTGTGTGCAACTGAATAGGGATGGGCATTGTTTATTGTTCTTCCTAATAATATATTATCATATTTGTTCATTATTGATGTGAAGGGATTGTATTTTGACCCTTATTAATTAATTAATTAATTAATTAATTAATATAGGTTGTAATTAGGTAGCACAATTCTTTAGCCTCCTTTTCACATTAAGTTTATTGTCAACTTCTTGGCTGTTGGCCAAATGGCAAAATATATCGGTTCTATAAAATATAAAGTAAATAATTACAAAATGCCCATCCTTCGCATTAAATGTACATTTGTCTGTTATTGTCCGTAGCAGAGTTGTCTGGTTGACACCACACATGATTACACACATGGGATGCGTCCGCGCATGTACTGCATCTCTTGAACGGAGGTTTACATTTGTCTAGTCTAACATGTCTAACATGTATATACAAAATGTATACTGCTGTTAGAGTCTGTGCCAAGCGGTGAGAGCCAGAGCGTTGCGGGGGGTGACGAGGACGCCCTGGATGACTACCAAGAGTTGAACGCCCGCGAAGAGCAGGACATCGAGAGCATGATGGAAATGTGCGAGTATGCCATCTCCAACGCCGAGGAGTTTGCACAAAAGCTTTCCAACGAGCTGCAGGTTCTAGATGGGGTGAGTGAAACACCGTTTGTGCTTTTATATGTTATGCGCAAGGAGTTCCCTTCTGAGTTTGAGTTTGGCATGGCTTCTCGAGTAAGGTGACCATCTCTGGTACGAAGGCTCAAACACAAGGATCATTCTGGTATTCTAGTAAGATGGGAGAGGAATAATTACGGACAGTATGATGGGATCCCCCTAACCAGAGGTGGACAATCAGGTTCGAAATGGAGAATTACTAACCATGTTTTTGCTCCCATCATACATTATCATCATACAGCGACTAATTATTTTCCTCTACCCAGGTGAATAGTGTGTTAGTAATTAGTCAGCAGGTTTAGTGCATGCTTGGTTGGATCCACTTCTACTGTCTTAACCAGTTTATCCACCTCTGTTCCTAACAAATTCAACCCCACCACTAGGGTGGTTGAATTTCGACAGCGCTAACGATCAATTAATCGAACACAACCACTAACATTTTGCCTATGACAGAAAATACTAAATGTGTGTTTTTCAATCAAATCTTTATTTGATATATTGTATATCCTGACAATTTATTAAACGTCAATGGTGAATGACTCGTAGTATAAATTAATTAATAAAAACGATATGCCTGTTTGACTACACTAACTTAACAAGCCTCATAAAAAATAACGAGCAGCTCTCATAAAGGTTTCTGTCCAATCTCCAAAGCAAGCACCTACTCCATTCTTATTGAGGAAAATAAGCATGCTAACATGCTCAGGGGTAAAACGTGAGCGCAGCCTGGTCACAGTCAGTCCTGTGGCTGAAAACACCCGCTCTGAAGGGACCGAAGTTACAGGGATGCAGAGGTAATGTCTCACCAACTTTGCCAGCGCGGGGAACCTCCTTCCGTGCACTTTCAACGGCATAGTGTTTACTGTGATCCCAATTCAGCGAATGACTGCGTAAGGCTAGTCCTGTCTCCTAAAAAATAAAATACGATGCTACAGTTGTTCATAATCAGTATTTTTATTTGATACCAACGTTAAGTCGATTTAAATTACAAGTGATCGACCTAATCTCTCCTGACTGCTAGGCCAACATTCAGTCGATTATGGCGTCAGAGAAGCAGGTGAACATCCTGATGCAGCTGCTGGACAAGGCTTTAGCAGAGGTGGACACCATTGAGGGCAAACTGAGCAGCTATGAAGAGATGCTGCAGAGTGTCAAGGAGCAGATGGATCAGATCTCCCAGAGCAATCGCCTCATCCAGATCAGCAACACCAACAACGGCAAGCTGCTGGACGAGATCCAGTTCCTGGTGGTAAGATGTACAGTATTCATCGTCTTGACTTTCTATACTTTTAAAGACGAGGGAAATTTGGAGGAAATGAAAGGCTGCTTGACACTGATTTGTCTCTTATTCAGAACTACATGGACCTATCCAAAGGGCACATAAGGGCCTTGCAGGAGGGAGACCTGTCGTCTCCTAAAGGAATTGAGGCCTGTATCAATGCCTCTGAGGCGCTTCTGCAGTGCATGAATGTGGAACTCCAACCAGGTGGGTTTAAACTTAGTTCTTTTTTCTTTTCTTTTTTTTTTTTACATTCAACTTCCTCACCTGTTTTTTTTTTTTTTTTTTTTTTTTTTTCTTTTCTCGAACACAACACTGGGTGTTTGTGTCGGGCCTTCTGGCCAGGAGAAAAGTCGTTTATTGATTTAATGTATTAAATATTCTCTTATTTTCCTTATTGAAAAAAAAAAAATATATATAATACAATTGGACAGACTTACTGTTTAAGTTTGCGGTATTACTTTTTTATATTGTGTATATGTATGTATATATATTAAGCGAATTACATATTTCAGTATCGGGTTCATTGAATTGGTTTCCTCTAATAGGGCATGACAAACTGACGGCCGTGAAGCAGCAACAGCACCTGTTCATTGAATTAAGAGACACGTTTGCCCGCCGCCTCACCAATCACCTCAACAATGTGTTTGTTCACCAGGTAACCTACATACACACTACATTAATGCATTTTCCCAAAAAGGATTCTATAATTAAGGACTTAATTATTAATTAGGAAATACATTTTTACCTTTTCTAGTGTAAGTGGCTTATAAACATTTTACTGCCAGTCTAAAAAACAACAGAACTGTGTGAACAGAACAATGTCCACGGTGTTGTTTTTTTTTGTCATTTGTCTATTGTCATTTTATTAAATTGGATATTACAGTGAAAGACAAACAGATTTGAAGGTACACAACAACACACACACACACACACTTCTCCAATGCTGCAGTGTAAACACGTCTTCTCCCCGACGAGTTCTCTATCTCCCCATAGACATCCTGGTTAGCTCGGATCCTCCTCCTGTGTTGTTTCCTTTCTGTTCTGTCCTTATAATCTGTGACTCACTCTGAATCACCCCACTATGCTCTCTGTCTCTGTGTCAGTTCAACCACTTCAGTCACTTCAAAATGACCATCCCTCAGTTCTATAGGTCCTCCTGTCTGTCACTTACAGTGAGTACCCTCACAGCACCCCCCCCCCACCCCCACCCCCACTTACTTGCACTTTTTGTTCTAATGTTTGACCCTCCCTCCCAGCTCACCCCAATTTACACATGGTCAATTCAAGCACCCTGGCCTTCCACTAGAGTTCATTACATATTGCATGGGATGTACTCATAACTTCAAAGACCACCAAAAGAGACGCACACCATCTTTCTCCTCCATCAACGTTCTGTGCTCGTGGTCACCGCTTGTGTACTGAGGTGCTAACATGCCTTTGCCTTGCAATGGCATCATATCATTGAATCGTCTGCATGTCTGTGCTGCCTGCATGTCTGGCAGCAGTGCCAGTAGTCAATAGGACGCCCCTCAGAAGAAGTCGGGAGCAAATGAGTATAGCATTATGAGGTGTGTTTTTTTTTTTGTTTTTTTTTTTTTTCACAGACATGTAGATGTACAAACATCTACAAGTGTTTATTCTCTTACTAATATCTGACTTGATGGTATTTTTGGTCTAAACTTTGTTTCGACACTATCTACATACGTTTGCGTGAGAGAGAGAAAGAGAGAGAAAAGGCAAAATTAAACCCTGGTCATGGTGTGTGTGTGTGTGTGTGTGTGTGTGTGTGTGTGTGTGTATGTACGGTATATGTACGGTACGGTATTTAAATGAATTAATAGAGTTTTAATTCTCTGTTAAAACTGTTGTCCAGGGCCATGACCAGAGCTCCACCCTGCCCCAGCACACAGCAGAGCTAACCCTGCCCAAACACAGTCCTCTGCACAGGGACCTGCTGCGCTACGCCAAGCTCATGGAGTGGCTGAAGAACACGCAGAGAGAGAAATATGAAGGCCTGTCAAGGGTCAGTACTCATCACTTAAAATGACTTTGCATAATAAGAAGTAATTGTTTATGTTTGTGTCGGAGCGTATTAATTTGATTGGAAAGTTAATTAACCTCGTAAAGGGGAGTGTGTGTGGTACCAACTGCTTAAAAAATGAACCTTAATTCCCCTCCGTTTCTGTAGACCTATGTTGACTACATGAGCCGATTGTATGAACGGGAGATTAAAGACTTCTTTGAGGTTGCCAAGATTAAGATGGCAGGTACAACCAAGGAGGCAAAGGGCAAGTTTGGTAAGACCTCCATGTGTTTGGATGTGAAACGTACTTTGACTGACTGATGTCTTTGCAATTTTGTTTTTTTAATAGCTGTTTTACACATGAAACCTATTTCTTTAGTCATTGTATATACCAATTGAGTTTATTTGTATTATATTAGTGCTTTATCTGCTAATATGATAATTTTGTTGACTAGAGAAATCCAAGCTATACCTAGCTACGTATACACTGCATATCTTGATTATTTTTCTATTCTATATTAACAAGAAAGTCAGGCCCGTCCTTCACAACTCCCTTGTATAATAACAATCAGGTGGTCTGAAGTGACACCTGTGTGAGACTCTATTTCATCAAAAACAGTTGGACTCTAACTAGTGAATGACTTTCTTCACATTTAACCCGTTGAGAATGCTTTATTTAAATTGTGTAAATATGTTGCAGGCAAAGTTAGTGAACTCTGCTTCCTGTGTTGTCCTTTTCCCTTGGCAAACCAAACAAGAATTGTTTTTCCAAGGTTTGACCAAGCTACAGCCTAGCTAAGCCACTGCCGTGCATGTCAGAGTATGTGATGGTACACCTAACCTCTAGTCTCACTTCCCCCATGCTGCATGTGTTAAGCCTAACCTGTCTGTGTCTTTGATGCCTGCCTTTCTAACCGGCTTCCAGCCACGCTTCCGCGGAAAGAGAGTGCACTCAAACAGGAAACCGAAAGTAAGTATCGCACTTCCACTGCCAATTATCCCATTTTCGCCTCTCTCATTCAGAAGCATTTTGTGAAATCCTTTTCTTACGAACCCATTGCTAGTCCTAGTCCATAACCTGCCATGTAGCATTAAAGAAATACTAAACTTTTATTAAACCCATGACTCTATTGCTTTGCTATCTCTGTGTCAATCTGCATGCTGTTCGACAAAAAATAATCGACCATTCACAGACTGGAACCGGAACCATTGACCAAAATCTAATTGTTGTAGTTTTGAATTTAAAATATTTATATTTTGGATTAAAACTTGATATACACACACACAAAATGAATTCTGCAACAGTAACTTGAGAATACATACTACCAAGGGAGATCAGCCTTAGAAACAGTGGAAGAACATGTATGTTTAAGCAACAATGGATGTTAACAATGGAAGCGTATGGCCAGTCCACAACTTACCACGCACAAGACGTTAGTTCATGGCGATTGTCTGCGAGAGAACTTAATATTGAGGTAAGAAAGCTACCTCAATAATAAGTGGAGGGTTAAAGTCCAAAATGTTAATTACACTTCATGCTTTTGCATTGTCTTCGTTGACAATCCACTTAAATATGAAGCATATGTTATTACCAATGCCAAAAAACAATGGCGGTCAGTGCTGTTATTTGGGGGAAGAGTTGTTGTTAATCCCAGTGTTCCTGTGCTGTCACAGGCCTGCATGCCAGCTCTGGGAAGCTGACGGGGTCTACATCCAGCCTGAACAAACTGGCAGTGCAGGGCTCCAGTAGCAGGCGTTCCCAGTCATCCTCACTACTGGATATGGGCAACATGTCTGCATCTGACCTCGATGTGGCCGACAGGACCAAGTTTGACAAGGTGACCCTGTAGGACACACATGCTTACCTTTATGGGAAAGATTGTTTGTTTTTTTTCATTGAGGGTTGGTGGCAGGATAGTCTAGTGGTCCAGGTGTTGGACTCCCAGCTGGAAGGTCATGGGTTTGAGCCTACCTGTGGAGTTGGCGTACCTGTGAGCATCCTTGAGCAAGATGCCTAACCCCTACCTGCTCCATGTAATAGCAGCATGTAATTGTATGTCGCTTTGGATGAAAGCGTCTGCTAAATGACTTAATTGTTTTCCTAATTTAAAGTTCATATAGGGCTGAGTGTGTATAGAGTATATAGTGTATTTGTCTCATGATGTTTTGATTAATGGGAGTTAATTTCTCCATGTAGATATTTGAGCAGGTGCTCAGTGAGCTGGAACCTCTGTGTCTAGCAGAACAAGACTTCATCAGCAAGTTCTTTAAGCTCCAACAGCATCCAACTGTCACCCCTCCCCTCGCACAGGTAACCGACAGAAAGTTCCTATTGTACATAGTTTGTAAAGTGCAGAAATGATTCATATGTTTTGCTGTCCAAATACTAATATAAAGGAGAAGCAACACTCTAGTCTCTGTAAGTCATCTATGATGTGTGCAGTGAGTAATCGTGTTTTTACTCACAGTCTGATGTGTACGTCTCATTTGCTGCAGATGTTTGTTCACATTTCTCATACCTGAACACTGTTCTCTCGACAGCCAGAAACAGACGAGTCAGATGGAGGGTTGCCATCTAAAATACTTTCCCCGGGAGAACACAGACAGTCTTTGTCATTGGAGTGAGTCCTTTTAGGGTTTCAACTGATCCCAAGATTTGCTAAGACAAAATTGGCTGTACTTTTGTTTTATACACTTTACTATGCTCCTTTTTCTATTAAACCATCTATTTTGCTAACTCTCTACCACTACTTTTCTTGAGATGTTGTGGGTTATAGCATCATATGAGCTATCACAGTTAGTACTTATTACATAAGTAGAACTCCCTTCTGTCCTCTGTCACAGCCACGGCCAGTACTGTATCTATTTCCATTGCTTTCTCTCACTGCAGGAAAGACCTGGTGCGGCTGATGATGAATAAGATTTTCCAAAGCATCGAGACGGAACTCAACAGTCTGATTGCGTTGGGTGACAAGATAGACAGCTTCCATTCTCTCTACATGCTGGTGAAGATGAGTCACCACGTGTGGACAGCGGAGAATGTCGACCCGGCCTCTTACCTCAGCACCACACTGGGAAACGTGCTGGTCACTGTCAAGAGAAACTTTGACAAATGCATTGTGAGTAGAGCGAACACATTGGAGTCAGCATTCTGTAGTTTTGTATTATTGTTACGTTTCTTTTTTTGTGTTTAACCTATAGGATCTATTACAGTACATTCCTCACTTAAGTATGTATGTTTTTTCTTTGTTTCCCAGTCTGGCCAGGTTAGACAGATGGAAGAAGTGAAGATTTCCAAGAAATGCAAAGTGGGAATACTGCCTTTTGTTACTGGGTTTGAGGAGTTTGCTGAGCTGGCTGAAACAATCTTCCGCAATGCAGAGCGCCGCGGGGATCTGGATAAAGCTTATGTTAAACTCATCAGGGCTGTCTTCATGAATGGTGAGGTTGTATGCCAGCTTGTATGCTAGTAATAGTAGAAATATGTGTTGTTGTGCACTAAATACCTTTCATACGGTTTTGTCCCCAGTGGAGAAAGTGGCCAATGAAAGCCAGAAGACGCCACGGGACGTGGTGATGATGGAGAATTTCCATCACATTTTCTCCACGCTGTCGCGTTTGAAAATCTCCTGCCTGGAGGCAGAGAGGCGCGAGGCCAAACACAAGTATACAGACCACCTGCAATCCTATGTCATCAACTCCCTGGGACAGCCTCTGGAGAAACTTAATGTAATAAGGAATACGATTCTGATTTATCACAAAATTATTTTGTTTGTAACTTCCGTTATCATTGAGTAAAGGATATATTTTGCAATATGTTTTGATGCCTTTTCCATTAACAGTTTTCTCTCTTTTCCAGCACTTCTTTGAAGGGGTTGAGGCCCGTGTGGCACAGGGTGTTCGTGAGGAAGAGGTGAGCTACCAACTAGCTTTCAATAAACAAGAGCTACGCAAAGTTATCAAAGAATACCCTGGCAAGGAGGTGAAGAAGGGACTTGACAACCTGTACAAGAAAGTAGATAAACACCTATGTGAAGAAGAGAGCCTGCTACAGGTGAGGGAAGCTGAAGACAAATAGACTTAATGGACTTAATGCTGGAGTTTTTTATGTTGGGCAAACAAGAAACATACTTAGCTGTACAATTACAATTATGTAATAATTTGTATCCAAAGCAACTTACAATTACATGCTGCTATTACATGTAGCAGATAGGGGTAAGGTATCTTGCTCAAGGAAGCTTACAGGTAGGCCAAATCTAGTGCTTGAACCCACGACCTTCTGGCTTGGAGTCCAACACCTAGACCACTAGACTATCCTGCCACCAACCCTCTAAATCAAATTCCCCTTTATGATTGCATTTCCTTTAAACTCCACCAGGTGGTGTGGCACTCCATGCAAGATGAATTCATCCGTCAATACAAGCACTTTGAAGGTTTGATCGGCCGTTGCTACCCTGGATCTGGAATCACTATGGAGTTTACAATCCAGGACATGCTGGAATACTTCTCTAGCATAGCCCAGTCTCACTAGTCCAGATGCTTTTCACTGTTTCACAGCTGTGATGCACTACTCTTAAACACTTCCAATGATTTCGCATTCAAAACTTCTTCGTGTATTTGTATCTTTAAGAGAAATTTGTACAGTGCTGAATATCACTGCATCTGATATGTTTGCATACATCAGCCAGCCAACCTCAAAAATTTTTATATTGCCTCTACGTGTTTTCATCGGAAGTATGATTTTTCTCTGAAATTATGTCTTTATGCCTTGTGTGTATATAATAAATTGCACGTCGTAATGCAACCACAAATTGTACAATTCAATTTCTTCCGGTCAGGTGACCATTTCCATGGTGACTGACGTTGAGACTGCTAGTCGGCGCTCTTTTCAAAACACTGCCGCGTAACGTCTAAGGAACAGATGTTGCATTTAACCCAAAATCCAACAGATATTATAATAATGGAATAAGAGTTAGCGTTAAAGTGGATCTTGTCTATACGCCAGCTACCAGTGGTGTGCGTTTTGACGGTGATAAATGTAGGTAGTGCGTTGGCAGTCGACAAATCATAGACTTCCTCGGGAGCATATGTTGAGATTGTGTTAGCAGTGTAGAAAGTAAAAAAAAAACAACGGGAGTACAGATTAACATTAACTTAATACCTATTTAGCGTACTTAGGAAAACAAGATAACATTACCGCACAGCGGCCAAGCGTAGCAAGTGGCCATGTTGCTAACGTAGCAAAACAGACACAGGAAACTAGCATACCAAGCTAACGCTAGACATAGTCTTTAAGATTTTCTAATGTAATTTAGTAGTCTGGCGTGTGTATTCAACCATGAGCACCAACGCGGAGAGAAAATTTATCAATTTGAGGAAACGTCTGGATCAATTGGGATATCGACAAACATTGGGGATCGAGTCCTTGCCTCTAGTAGAGAAACTTTTCAGGTAACGTTAAGACTTCAGTAATCGATGTCCTGTCCTTCTGATGCCAAGCAAATTACATTGACAAATATAGTAGAAACGAAGTTATCCTGAGGAGACTTAATTGCATTACCGGTAGGGGTGGGCGGATCGATCTGAAAATATCGATACTACCAGAACTAGTCTCTCGTTTTTGAAGATCGATAACAGTTTCATGTTCTCTCTTATACGTTGTACCCAGTTCATCAAAGAGTGTAATAGTCTGTGCAAACAACGTTCCATTGTCGTGAACATATCTTAGTGCATTGCATGCACTCTTTTGCTTCTTCACTGCTGTTGTGTCCGTGTGCACTCAATGAACATAAGCGTCGCGCACCTTGACTACCGGCGCCAATCACTCACAACACTTTATTTAATGTTTGCACATTCAGCTTACAATCATAAAAAAAATCTTTATTTGCCTTTTAAAAACGTTCCTGTGTTTTAACATGCATGTGATTAAGTAATTAACAGTATTTATTGTTTTGCTTTGCTTTACATACATACTTCAGTTGGGAATCACACCTGGGTCTCACAGGTGGCAGGTGGAAATTCTACCACTCACCTGACAATGATTGCCAAACTTTGGCAAATAATTTAGTGGTCATGAAAGTGTTTTCAGATTCAGCCTATTGATGATACTTTCACCTCATAAATCATGACACACTGCTCTCCCCTACATGAAAGTACATAAGCCGCTTTTATTAATATAAAGTACCGGTATCAGCGATTCTGGACCTATATTACTTGGTATCAGATCGAAACCAATTTTTGCTGTATCTCCCACCCCTAATCTGCATTGCAGCGATCTGGTCCACACAACTGAGAGCCTGCGCAATGCCAAGCTATCAGCAGGGAAGACTGAAAATGATAGCCGAAACCTTGATGCAGTGCTGGAGCCATACAAGACAGAGAATGCCCGTTTGGTTAGGGGAAACAATGAACTACACCTTGAACTTCTCAAACTAAGGGAGGAGAAGGATCATGTCTGCAGAGGTAACCTTTATTCAGCAGTACTCCCCTTTTGAAGTCCTTTGATTCTAATGATACCCTCTTCCACTAGACATCTATATGACTCCTGACCATAATGAATGTTGTTTCAGAGCTCAAGGCACATGTCAGGAGACTGGACCATGAGACTACTGACCTGAAGTTCCTCAATAATCAGTACGTACATAAGGTGCGCAGCCTAGAGAAAGACGGCAAGGCTAAAGCTGAACGCATCCAGCAACTGCAAGAGAAGAACATGCAAGCAGTGGTTCAGACACCAGGTAAGACAAGGAACCTAGCTATTGAAAGGGAGTATTTAGCATGGGAAGGATTTTCCATTTCCCTAAAAGATTGAATGGTTGTTGTTTGTGTCAGCCGGACTAACAAAGGTATGGCTCATTCGTGTTCTGTTGGGCTTTGACAGGTGGCAAGAAACGCAGCATTCCTTTCAGGCGTCAAAGAATGCAGATTGATGAGCTCATACCTACCTCTGGTACCACTGCATATCCTGTGTCACAGCCTGATGAACCGTACATAGCAGACCTGCTGCAATTGGCTGACGGAAGGTTTGATCTCCGGATGATCTTCTGTGTTAATTAAAATTTGTATGTGGATTCATTTAGGAACTATTTGACACTATAAATTATTCCTTCTTTAGGATTCAGGAGTTGCAAGAAGAGATTATAAAACTCAAGCAAGATGCGGAAAAATTCCAGGAATGTATCAGACACTTGGACACTCAGGTGAGAACAAATAATAAAAACAAACTATTATTTGAATAAGACAAAGATAAGGACAGTGCTGTAACTGAACATTGCATTGTCAGGTAGAAGAGCGAGACATAGAGATTGAGCGTTTGAATCGGGCACTAGATGGAGGGCGTCCACACGACGTCATCTCTCTTGAGGCTCAACATATCAGCAATGAGAAACTGATAGCCCACCTTAACCTCCAGGTAAGCCCATCTTATGTTTGAATACTGATGTTCATCCACCATTCACTTCCATTGTTTCTACAACAATTGAATAAATAGTCAAATTATTCTAGCTGAGGGAAGGATAGTCTAGGGGTCTGGGTGTTCGACTCCCAGCCGTAAGGTCGTGGGTTCGAGCCCCAGACTTGGCCTATCTGTAGTTGAGCTAATCCTTATCTACCCTATCTGCTTGTAATTGTGCTCATTCTAAGTCTCTTTGGATAAAAGCGTCCGTTAAATGACCTAATGGTAATTGTTGTCCAATTTAGTATCACTTTAAGTTGTTTCCCACAAACTGGCCGATGACTCCCGACGGCTAGCTGCATATTCGCTGACTTACCCATTAAGTACCTACAGGTACCCAACCTGATGTCCTGCTATAGGTAATCATGCATGATATGTGCCAGATAACCATTACTCCATTATTCCCCAGATTGAGTACCTTCAAGAGACCAACCGCACTCTGGAGCAGAAGGTAGAGGGGCTGCAGCGGAAGAAACAAGATGTCACCAGTGAAGTGGCCAACCTCTCCATAAAGAACCAGGAACTATGTGAAGAGCTCACACACATAGACCACCTGGCCAAGCAGCTAGAAATGGACAAGGAGCGTGTGCTGGAGACAGCTGATATAGAACTGCAGGAAGCTAAAGTGAGAACATAAGAAAGCACAGTAGATCCAACATTCTGCCATACTGTAGGTGCTGTGCATGTCCTGTATATACAAAACTATATTTTATAGTAAAACGTATTATATTTGAATGAAGAATTATTTACCCCTGTGTTTGTGGATCAGAAAGAAATTCTAAAGCAACAGAAAATCATTGAAGATTTAAAGGACATAATCACAAAAGTAAGAAGTGTAAGTATGTTATTATATTATTAACTGGTAATGGGTATTGAAATCACATTATTTCCCTACCAGTGGACGATAATCCACTTTATTTTCTCACTGGCTCAGTGAAAACTTTTAGAAGAGTGAGTTATTGTAACACTATACTGTGCTATACGTTCAGGAACAGTCAGAAGGCGACTATGAAAAGGACCGTTTAAGGGACCATCTGGCGGACCTCAGGGGACAGAATGAGAAAATGGAAGGAATGGTTTATTTCCTGGAAGATGAGAAAACAAGGCTGCAGCACAAAATAGAGAGAATGACGGTGACAGGTAAGCAGAGTGGTCTTTCTCTTCCTTTTGTAATTTGGCGTTTAGGCTGAAAGCCTATCCACGGATATAAAACTGCTACACAGCCTAAGGCTGAGGAGATAAGGCAGAAACAGAATCAGTAACATGTTTTAAATCACTTCTTAAATATGTGATGTTGTCTTACCTTATCTTGTTTTCTGTTTATTGCTTTTATTCAGTAGTGAAATCTTACTCTCAGTTGCTCTTCTCTTTACCTTATTTTACATATTTACATTATAGTATTATTATTAGTATTATTATTACTATTATTACCTGTACTAAGGGCATCCCTGACACACAAGTTGCTGTTCTCTAGACAAGGAGCTGGTGCTGGAGCTGGAGAACATGCGGGCTAAACATGGTGTATGTGGAAAGGAGCGCTCCCCGTCCCGCCTAGACGCGTTTGTCAGAAGCCTGGAGGAGGAGAGGGATCACTACCGGCTTGAGGCTGACCGTTATAAGAGTATTAGAGGGCGGCCTAGCCTGGATGTCAGCCCCACTCGTAGTCCAGGCAGAGGCCGAAGTCCTACGTCTAGAGTAGGCAGGGTAGGGCAACAGGTTTTTACATGACTTACCAGTAGTTCAGTGGTTCTCAAGCTGTGATTCTAAACCCCTGAGGGGTTACAAGATGCTTTTAGGGGTTTGTGAAATGATTTGGAGATTATTTTTTAAATTATCTTTTTAATTACAGTATTTATAATTGTTTTTTTTTCTTCTTAATCTTTGATTATATTATTTTCATAAAATTTGCATTCACTTGTCAGTGCTATTTATTGTTGTTTATACTGTATGATTTAATGCTGTTATACTATGCTAATATCAGAAGTGTCTTCTTTTTTTTAGGGGTCATGGGTCAAATCGTTTTAGAACCTGTCAGATCTCAGCAAAATGTATTCGGTGATTCTAAGGAACGCTTGCGGTTGTGTTTTCAGGGGGGCCTGCTGGAGACAGATCTGTCTCGTGTAGTGATGGAACGAGATGAGCTGAAGGATGTTCTGCTGGACTTTGAGAAGCGCATGAAGGACATCCAGACCAACGTGAAAGCCCTAAGCGCTGAGAGAGACCAGCTCAAAGTACAGTTAAAGCAGGTCAGTCTGAACACGTAGTCCGGTACAAATTTAATATCGGCAATAAAACAAAATATCCAGAACGTATTAAGTGAGTTTGACTGTTATCTTAATTTGATTGGATAAAAGCTCAGTTTCAAATTCAATACATCAAAAAGTCTCAGGTCTTTAGAACCCAAGTCAAGCCTCAATTAACTTCAGTCAGACTTGAGTCCAAGTCAAGTGTCTGGAGTCCTGATCTCTGGTTTGTGTACACAGCTCAGGGAGGCCCGCAGCACTGCAGACCTGTCTGCTGACATCCTGAGGTTGAGGGAGGAGAGGGAGCAGGCAGACACCGAGCTGCAGCAGGTCACCTGTGAAAGAGACGTTCTGAGGGAACGATTGAAGGTCTGGTTATGCTTCTGTCTTCACTACATCCATCTCTTGTCCTTAATCATTTCTCAAGAACATTTATATGCCATGTCATAATCAATAATATATTAGTTCCTTAATTAACTACAAGTCCTTTGGCCTCAAATTAAAGATCCCTTCCAGATTTGTTTTTATTTAAACCCCTAAATCATTTTCTATATTGATTTAATATTGGTAAACGTTTTTTTTTCCACTAAAAATGTTCAATATGCCACAGAAAAAAAAAGAAATAGTGAAGGGGGTCTGTAATTTCATTTTTGTCGGCCACTCAAAAAATGATTAGAAACAGTTGTGCTGAGCTTGTCTTTAATGTTGTTTTCTCCAGGTTGCTCAGACCTCAGCTCTCACAGACAGGCAGGAGGAGGAGAGGAGGATCCTAGAACTAGAGGACACTATTCAAAGTGTAAGCCTGTGGGAGGTTTACATCTTCTCTGCTGTAGCCCTTGAACATACCTGCATAAATGTGGGAGGCGGTTAAGCACACCTTGTTGCTGCTGCAGTTTTTTGCCACCGAAATGATTCATTGTGTGTTTTGCGGTCCAGTTGGAGCGTGAGAGGCTGGAGCTGCGGTCCCAGTTGTGTGTGCTGCAGGGGAGCAGGGAGGTCGTGGAGCAGGAGCTCAAAGCTCGGACCACTGCTCTGGTCCAAAATACAGAAGAGACAGTCCAGCAGAGGGCTGAAGCTAATGCACTGAGGTTGGTCCCTCTGTATCAGTGGTTTTATGTAAGAGGTTGGCCATTGTGGCACACAAACACTGTCCACACAGTAGGGTTCAGGGTATCCGTGTGTCTGCACGGCTTTATTTACAGAGTT
>JAOEHI010000019.1:0-12655 GCA_025447815.1 Percopsis transmontana | reverse complement strand
TCTCAGCCCCGTGAACCACACCTCCACACATTCCCTCCCACACGCATCAGAGCTAAACCACGCCCACACTCCCACAGCCATAGATCACAACAAGACACAAATAGCTGTTTAAATGTATGGTGTCAGTGGTCAGACACACTGCCGTTTTCTAAACAGTGCATGCCATGATAAGACCTGCTTGAAGTGTTCCAGCTTGAGTTCATCACCCTAGTGCTCCACATTTCTTGTTTCTTTTTATTTGTCTTCATAATGCTTTTAGGTTCAGCTCTTCGGTGAAATCAACAGTTTACTTAGGAGATTGTGTATTCTGGTTGTGCTCACGATGGTCACCCTTCCTTCTTTATGCTCATCGTTCACTGTGCGGTTCAATAAAATGAATCTTGGTCCTCTTGTAATGAATAAGGAAAGTGCTGCTAATGCCTGCTTACATTTCCATGCATAGGCTGCTACAGGAGCAGATGGAGCGTTCGCTATGTGACACCCAACACAGGCTGTCTGTGAAGGCCAACGAGCTGCACGCTGCCCACCAGCAGATTGAAAAACTGGAGGAGAAAATAGGTGACGGTTTCCACATTTACTGGTGTTCAGGAAGGGTTCCACACCACAGTGTATATATATATACCACATACTCTAGCGTTTGCTTGGTTTGTGTTCGACTCCCAGGCGAGCTCAGTCGACAAGGTTCCCACCACAGAGAGGAGGTGACTGTTCTTCAGAAGTCCATTGCTGCCCTGGACCGAGACAAAGACGCCCTGCAGGATGAGGTGGACGAGAAGACGGAGAAGCTGGTCACGCTCCAGGATGAGCTGTCTGCGAAGGTAACGGTTACCAACAGAAGTACTCGCTCACTCTCTCACTCTCACCCACTCTCTCTCTCACACACACACACACACACACACACACACACACACACACACACACACACACACATTTATATAAACCTCATAAAGCTTTCATGGCACAAACGTAGTCTGACCAAGATTATAACATACAGTATTATTCAAGAAAATAAAGGTACAATATAAAAAATGTTATACTTACAGTTACAATTAGGTCATTTAGCAGACACTTTTATCCAAAGCAACAATTACATGGTGTTATTACATGGAGCAGATAGAGGTTAGGCATCTTGCTCAAGGATGCTTACAGGTAGGCCAACTCTGGGGCTCGAAATTTTCTTAGAGCATAATGGACGACTGCAGTCGCATTTTTAGTGCAATAATGTGACTTGTGTTTCTTATTGGATCATATAGGAAAATACCCTTGAAGATTTGAGAATCACAGTCACAAACATGGATAAGTCCATTAGGTAAGTAAGAGATAAAAAGTGTTTTGCTTTGAAAAGGGATCTGTGTTGACTGTGGATTACTTGTCATGGAGCTGAGAATAAAAACAGAAGCTCTGAGTTGCTTAGTCTGTCTAAAAAAATTCCAATTTATGACTAGAAATTTTGAATTTGGGACTAACTTGGGGTAATGTGAATTTCTTGCAGTCAGCTCAAGGGGGCGCTGGGCAGCCGTGAGAGTGAGATGGCTAGTTTAAGGCGACAGCTGGATGCTGCTCAGGAGACACTGACTGAACTCAACAGAGAGAGAGACATTGCACTGAAAGAGAACAGAAGGCTGCAAGATGACTTGGTGACAATGACCAGAGAGAATCAAGTAAGAAAATTAATGCATTAGCCAACTATTGGATACCAATGGTACATGCTGTTTACATTTTTGTCGGTTGTAAGGATGTGTCAAGTGAGACTACCATTGTTTAGTTTAACAGTTTTGTTTTTTTGTCTTTTGCTGCTGAATCCAGACTGTACATGCAGAGATGGAGGAGGTCCTGCATGAGAAGGACGAGATAAAGATGCGGGTTCATTCCTACATCTCTCAAGTGTACAGATTTGAGAAACTGATTGTTGAAAAGGCAAGAGAACAGGACTACACACGACCTTGCCACAATGTTCCTAGTTATGGAATGCCATTTAAGTCAATAGATATGCCTATGAAATTAATCCTGTAATACATAAATGAGGCAATAAATAAATACATGAATAGGTTTTTATTTTATTTCAGGGGATTTGATTTCATAATGCCACATTTATTTGATGTTCATAGTCATTTACTACATCCCACGCAGAACAAGCCGTAATGCTAGATAGAGTATATTAGATATATTGCCCAGCCCTATCCTATGGTATGAGCAACTTCTTTTAATAGCTTAACATAATGCATAAAACATTCAGTATACTGTATAAACACCACGAACACCACTAACAACACAAAACATTTGAACAGATAATGATAAAAACATGATTTTTATATTATATATATTTTAAAAACCTTCTCCAAAAACCTTCATTTGCCCCTGACCCTCTCTTGTTGGGCATCCTATTTGTGTTTGACCTGACTGGTCAGGCTGGAGAACTGACAGCTAGATGTTGACCCACAGGACCAGGAGATCAGGGACCATCTGGAGCGTTTAAAGGTGACCCACTCGGAAATGGAGGAGCAGCAGCAGAAGTTGCAGCAGGCTGAAGGCCTCAACAACTCCATCCGCCTGGAGCTGCTCTCTGCGGACACGGAGCGGAGGCACCTGCGCGAGAAGGTTAGCCAGCAGGAGAAAGAAATCCAACTGGTGAGTCTGGGTGGAAAGCTTTTTTTAAAGGTACACTCCTCGATTTGTGCCCAGAATTGCCCGTAGTAGTAGTATTAGTAGTAGTAGTTGAAACCAGTTTTACAAAAGTTTTCATTCTTGATATGATTCAAAACTTTGAGAACAGCTGCATCTCTTACACTTCTCTCTACTACTCCCCCCCTTTTTTTGTGTTGAAATTCTGATAAAAAAACAAATGTAAGTTTTACTAGTATGCACCTTTTGTTTTGCAGTTCATACATAGAAATGCGTTGCAATCCACTTTAGACAAAACAAACTTTCAAGCACACAATGAATACAATCGTGTAGGCAAACGGTCACAGACTGAAAGATTATTCCACGTAATGTAATCTTGCATACGAACATGAGATTCATACACCTCTCTTGCCCCCTTTAGCATATGCAGGCCATGCAGGCATACGAGTCCCAGGTATCTTCACTGGCTCGAGGCATGTCCCGGCTGGAGGAGGACCTGCAGGCCGCACAGGGTGAGAAGGCTGCTTTGCTCTCCGACCTGGCCTCTGTCAGGGAGCTCTGCTTCAAACTGGACTCGGGCAAGGAGCTCACTGCACGCCAGCTCACCTCCAAGAGCATGGACCTGGAGAGGGTATGGCAGGATTTGGGTGTTTGTTATGTACAATGTAGTATGTACAGTATAAATGCCCTCTATGCCTTCTGTAATATGCTTTTGACTCGCTGTTTGCCTACTAAGGTGACGGGAGAACTGGAGGATGTTTGCTCGGAGACGGAGCTACTGAAGAAGCAACTGGCCAGTGAGAGGCTGACTGTCCGTAATCTGGAGACGCTTCTCTCCACCAACCGACAGAAGGAGTTTCAAACCCACCTGAACACCAGCGAGAGAGAGTCGGAGATGAAGATGCTACGAGACAGGCTTACCCTGGCCGACAGCAAAACGTAAGACCAGTCATTATAGGTATAATACAGCAGATAACATTCAAAGATTTTTTTAATACTATATATTTTTTATGTATTTGTTTTCAACTTTCGAAAATGATTAATTCGCAACCTTAGTAAACCTATAGAGTTGATTGTAGTCTCATGTCAATATTGTGGTGAATATAACTAAATAAATAAAAGTTGTGTACATTTAAAGTGCAGGGCACGCCAGGGAAGTGTCCCAACTTCGAGGGAAAGTCTCACAGCTGCAGAC
Organism: Percopsis transmontana; assembly: GCA_025447815.1. Taxonomy (NCBI): domain Eukaryota; kingdom Metazoa; phylum Chordata; class Actinopteri; order Percopsiformes; family Percopsidae; genus Percopsis; species Percopsis transmontana. The sequence goes on along the minus strand of JAOEHI010000019.1, from coordinate 8,838 downwards.
AGAGATGGATGTGCTTAAAAGACAATTAACTACTGAACGCTTTGAGCGGTGAGCAGTCGTTTCATTTTTGTTTTTGTTTATTTCCACTCATGGGGAAAATTTAAAAAAAGAACTTTCACATTAGAGCTTTGGATTTTTCAGTTAGACAGTTACCACTGTTTTTCCCCATACCAAGGCAGTGTATGTATGCTCAATTTGGAATATCTGTTCGAGTCCGTTGGGCCGACTAGAACACACAAGATAGCGCTTAACTTCACTTCCCTTTATGCATAGGCTACATGTGATAATAGTTTGGCGATAAGCCAAACAGTTGACTACAGTAATCTATTAATCAGGAGTGCTGCTGTAAGTCATTTTAAGTAATTTAAATGAGGTAATTTTTTGTATACACCAATATACGGTAGCTAAATATTTTAAGGGGCAATTGTACATTATTTAGAGAAATAACACTATTTGGGTTTCAAACACGAGGATACAAGCAACCCTTCCCGCACCTGAGAACATGACCAACCCTTACTGCACCTGAAAACTCAGCCGTCACTGTAGTGCCCCAGAGTACATGTATTTAGTCTCGCTCACCCACAGCTCGCTCCCCCGCCCTCCCTGAAATTCCCCCAACCCTGCCCGCAGTTTTCAAACTGTTTTCAAACAAAGCCAGTTTGTAAAGTTAGTAAATCGGGGCGACTTATACAGTACACTGTGAGACAAAATGTCGGATTGTCCCTTTTTTAAATTGTGTAAATGCGCAATGTTCCTTTTATTATTTTTTTTATCATTTTAATTATTCAGAGGAAGTAACTACATTTTTTTATTATTTTTTTTTTATTTCTCAATTCCCCTTTATGCTACTGTGTATTGCTAAATTTCCAGCTGTTTCTTTTCTACACCATTTTGGCCCCTCTTCCACTGTGTAGTAGACGAGAGACGCTTTGCGTAGGATCGGTGTATCCTAAACAGGAAGTGTTTTAGAGATATTTAAAGATAGAGTCGGCCCTCAACATGTTATCTTTCATGTGAAACTGATAAACCGTTGCTTGTTTCCTCCTCTTTCACTCCCTCCTACTGCTCGTCTCCTCAGGGGTGAGTGAGTGAGGGGGAGCACGCAGTAGCAATAGGAAGCAGCCATTTTGAAACGTTCTCATACATGTTCTGTCTCCGTTCTCAGTGAGAGGGCTATTCAGGAGATGCGGCGGCACGGTATCTTCTTCTCTTCCCTTCGCTCCTCACCTCTCAGCACGTCAACCAGTCCCAAGTCCAGCTCCTCAGAACACTCCATACTCCGAACACCTGAACCGTCCTTAGATAAATCGACGGCGAAGTAAGGCTACACGTGGCTATGTGCAGTGTTTGGGTAATTTTATCATTAGAATAATGATGATTATTGATTTTTTTTATTTTTATTTATTTCTCTCCCCAGAAATGTAAGCTTTCAGAAGTAGCAACTTGGGACGGGGCCCGCATATGATTAAAACGCCAAAACCTAGCTTGCTTTTTCTGACTAGAGCAATTATGCCATATTTCATTGTATACCTACAACATCGAGTAGGCCTACATCAAACCTGAAAGCATACTGTGCTTAAAGACCGTGCTTGCCCAGAGCTACTCCGGGCACGGGCCCGACAGGGAAGCGGGGGGGCGGAGCACAGGGTGTACCTGCTTAACCAGCAGTTGGGTGCAGCTGTGTTGTTGTAGAGCTACATGGACAAGGGTATCTGTCCGTAAGTCTACATGTTGTGTCCGTTTCCGGTGTTTTGCGGATATCTAATGAGAATTTCCAAAACTCAATACAAACGTACCTTTTGTAAAAAAAAATGTAAATAAAAAATCAAGTTGTGCAGCATGACGAGACATGCTTTTACAATGTGTTTTTTGCGTTCTTGAATTTCAACAAGGTTGATCTCTGTTATATGTTGGTCTGTGTTTTTTTATTAGTATTTAATTATTCATGAATAAAGCAATATCAAACTCAAAATGCCTTCAGTGTACCAATCATTAAATTTGCATGTATGTTTTATTTAATAGTGGAAAGCGATCATGGGAAAGATAGGACAAAGAAAGTTTCACAACCCTCTGAGAATATGGCATTTGTTTTAGCCTGCTAAATAACCAAGATGCCCAGAAGATCATATTTAGGCCTCTATCCTCTATAACCCATTAGGACTAAATGACAAATATTGTCATTAAAATGTTGTTTTCTTATTGACAAATTATACAAACTGAATTAACTTGTAACAGTCAGAGATAACCTATTCTAACATTGTAATTGGAACAGTTTGGTTTTAGTAACATTATGTGACTGACCTTTTTCTCTTTCTTTGTTCAAATACTTGTTTTACTTTGTTTTGAGTTATATGCAAAGCTTTTACGTACTGTAACACTGGCATGAAGCACTGCTTATTCCATAGCAATACATAATATACAGTACTATATGTATAAAAAATAATAAAATGCATCTATCAAACATCGTATATCCCTCCTAGACATCAGCATCTTAACACCGGTAGTAAATGCATGAAAATGTCCAATGGCCCAAAAACCCAAAACGCCTTGAAACACTGTGCTGAGGAGTTTTTTCAGGGGTTTTTCAGCAGCTGTTTCATCAGCAGGGGCAGGATAATGGTTAGGGTGGTTGAACCTGGGTTCAATCCCCAACGTGCCCGGTCTACCTGTAAACATCCCTGAGCAAGAGGTTTAACCCCTACCTGCTCCTTAATACTGTACTCACTGTAAGTCGCTTTGGATAAAAGCGTCTGCTAAATGACCTAATTGTAATTCTTCCAGCACTCCCTAGCAAGTGGTGCTGTCCCATAAGCATGGAAAACACTCCACAATCATTCCTATTCCTAAGAATAGCCCTACAGTCCTGAATGATCTATAGGCCTCACCTCCCTTGTTGAGGATTTCTTGAGAATGATAAGCCACTTCACCAGCACTGCATCCGCATCAAACCACACATCCATATACAGTATCTAGGTTGGGTCCTGGATCCTGTTTGCAGATTTATTTTCTATAACCTGTTGGTACTCTTCCACTGGTTTCCCTCCAGGGCGGTGTCCTCTAGTATACAGATGACTGAAGAAGCCTCCATGCTATCGCCACCTGTTTAAATTTTCAGAAAACACTACTCCTCACCACTGTTCAAAAGTTCATAACTGACCCACTCCTTACTCCGCTTGACCCTTTCACCATTTAATCATATAATCCTGCTTTCGCGGACGCATAATTCCTCTCCCTGCTCTTTGGCCCTACCCAAGATCATGGTCCACAAATGTTCTCAGTTTTTGAAGAAGTCTTAACAGTTCCAGTTTGCAGTTAAATGTCTCCAAGACCAAGGAGCTGTTGGTGGACTTCTCCAGGTGTCTCGCTGGCCCACAGTCATAACTCATGGTGAGTGGGGGATTTACCAGTATACCTAGGCACTTTGCTCGAGGCCTTAGGGGTTAGCAGGAACATTCTTAGCACATTCTACACCTACCCATATCCTCCTAGGGTATGGGTAGGTGCACACCATCAGTCTACCCCACCTCCCTCTCCCCACTGTACAAAGCACTTTTGGAATCTAACTTATTCATTATTGAAGTTAAGCTTTTACTGTCTTCTATGTATTTATTATTACCTATTAACCAGCTTTTCCCACCCCTTTCTTTCAGTACAGTCTCCATATGACTTGTTTGTTTATCATGTCAAGGTTGTTGTTGGGTTTACTATGCCGGGCTACTGAATTGCTGAAGTGAACCAAACTAATGTCTGCAATATTCAGCGGTTGTGTTGGGGAGGGGGTATGTGAAAAGGGAAAAGTCTAGAATGTATTTTGGTAGCAGTTCCCTCAGTAGCTTTTGCGGTAGGCTGCACAGGTAATAGTGCAGCGTCTCTGACGTGACGGGCTTGTACCACGTTTGCCTCTCCGGGAAGTGGACGTGTGGGGGAACCCCAACCTGCTGGAGCACGTAGTCTGCGTCTCGCTCAAGGTGCTCGTAGGAGCCAATGAAGTCATAGGAAACAGCACAAGGCTGGCAGAGATTGTACACAGGCATCCAGTGCTCATTCATACGCTCAGCATCCTCGTCCAGCAGGTAACGAACAAACTCCGTAAAGGTCACGTCATCGCCGGTCACGGATGTGTCCTTGGCGCGGCCCTTCCTGTACCGCTTTATGATCTCCACGCCGTACTTCTTCTGGTAGGACTCAATCTCCCCAAACTTGTTCCTGTACGCGGAGAGCAGGCGCTCCATGGGCTCCCGCACGAACATGAACTTGAAGTAGTGCTTGAGCCGGTGGCGGATCTCCTCGGGCTTTAGAGAGGAGAGGAAGAGCAGGTCACTGCGGTGGTCCATCTTGACGTTGACGGCCACGCTCTCCAAGGCGCCGCTCAACACCTTGAGCACCCTCTTCCAGTTGGAGCAGGCCACTTTGGGGACATAACAGTAGAGGAAGCGGTGTTCGTCGTTTACCAGGATGTGCTGTAGCAGGGTCTTCCTCTGCAGGGGGCTCAGGGACCAAACGCTGTGGGGCATATTCTTTTGGCCGCACATTGATCGGATGGTGCGGTTACGGATCTCTTGGACGATCTGAATGTGGCCAAAGAAAGAAAATAGTTGGGGTGACAGACAGGTGGTCTGGTTTCAATAAAACCAAGAAAGAGAAATACTTATTTAGTTGCAGCTTAGAAGTAAATCCCCAAAAGATCTAGTTATTGTCTTGAATCATACAATTTAAAAGGACACTCCTTGATTTGTGTCCAGATTTACCCCTGTGGTTGAAACCAGAATGCATTCCTCTCCTGCTCCAGAGTGTACAGTATTGTGGCTGGCACTCCCCTCTACTCCCTATAGAATCCGTGGGCTCAAGCTGTTCCCTCCCCCTCCCCTTACAACCATGTGAATAGTTGGGTTTTATACACACGGTACACAGTGAACTGGGCCAGAAATTGGGGTTCTGGGACTGTTATAAAGCAACCGAGGAGTGCAACTTTAATAGGTAGCCCTACACAAGGTGACACACTCGACGCGTAGCCTACCTGAGACTCTGTGTCTACAGCGGGGTTATGTTGTCTGACCGGTAGGATGTAGTCTGACCGTTTGCCGCTTCCCCGGGGGGGAGGTGTCTCCATACTGTTCAGCATTCCTTTCTCAATCATAAGCAGCAGGCCTCCAGACGCTACAATCACTGCGAATGTCAGCACCGAGGGCAACACAGCAGAGCTTCGGCGTACAGATCCCGAACTCACCGTTGTTCTAAAGTTCATAACTGACCCACTCATGGCTCCGCTTGCCCTTTTAATTGTATAATTCTGCTTTCTGGGAAGCATAATTCTTCTCTGTAGAGTTTTTTATGTCTATTTTGAAGTGTTTCTATTCTCTGTAGAAACGTTACGTCTGTACTACCACGTAGGCTACTCATAAGTTAACTTGAATGTGTACGGTTTACTCCTTCCCTTCAAAAAGTGGAGTGCCACTCCAACACGGAATTGTGGGTGTTGTAGTCGCATTGTGCTATTATCTGTGCATAGCACGGCATTATTACTTAAATATATAATTTTGGGTACAAGTATATACACTTACATGCAGACCTATGCGGTTGCCACTCAATACCGTTATTAATAAATTAACCTTTATACATAATATATGAAGCATGTTTGCACGGTAGACCCAAATCTGTAGCCTATTTCTGAAGAATTATTTTTAAAAAACGTAGTTATGCTTCGTGTGGTCTATTCCATTCCGTATTATTTACAACGTAGATAATGTCGTGGGAAGTGGGCATTCAAGGGGTTTCTTTTTAGGGGTCCTAGTCTAGGCTATAGCCTATCGTTGTCAGCTACGGGCTACTGTCGCTAGAAGGATATCCACTCATCTTATCATATCGTGTTCACAATTCTAATTTATTATTAAAGATCCTCTGCCGGCGTAACACTACAGAGTCTTCGTCGTGACAAATACAATTGCACAAAATCGCTTTCTGTTTTTGCAGCCACACCCTCCCGTTTCACGTGCGCGGAGCCGTGCTGGACTCGAGCTGCCAGTGTAGCCTAGCGTGCGTGCGTGCGTTTCCGTCGCGAGCACCCGCAGCATCAGCAACACAAAAGGGTCGGATAGCGGTGGTGGCACGGAGGGCCGCGAGCATCTTCAAGGCTGATCGGAGGATCAGAGGATCACACAAAAGGTGGTGGAATTATTTTTTCTTTCATTGTCTTTGGTAAATATGCACAGTGACTCAATTTCACAAAGCTGATGACCTTGTCAATCTCACCTACCTTTCATTTCCATTGACCTGCATACGGCTTCCATCCTTTACAGATGTGTGCGCTAAGGGTTGGGACCTATAGCTGTCATTTGATCTGATTCTAAATGCATATGCCAATTGCCATTGTGCCAATAATTACGAGTTTTGATCTATAATTACAACGACCTAGTCCGTTTACATGAAATCCTTTTGTGATTATATAGGTGAAATCTAAGGCCAGATTCTTTGTTCTCGGTGTGTTTTTTTTAGGCTGATATGCAGTAAACCATAGGCAGTGCGTTACGCATAGATATGTTCGTGGTTGTAGCTCCATCGACGCCTCAGCTGCACACGTCTTTGGCAAACGCTAAACGTGTCTGTTCGCGAAATATTGTTTCGTCCAGTGTCTCGCGCATCTGGATTTACGCGTCGGATGGAATGCTTCCCACATAGGCCTTGACATACTGTAAATCATTGCAATGGCCTACTTTGCGTGAAGCTGAATTGTGGTCAACACAGTCACACCCGTTTTAGGTTTTGCCTCGTTTTCACCAGTGCCGCGTTTACAGTCAACGTCAGTGGACTTTCATCTTCAGACAGAGGATATAGGGAGAAATATGGCATTTCGCCAGAAATTAATTCACAGGCTTGGAAATAATCCATGCTGGTGTTGCAGTTATTGTGTTGTGTTGTAGCCTGTTACATGCTGCCTGGTTCGGGGCATGATCTATCCTTGAGGGCAGCCTATGTTGAATTTATTTTAGCTGATTTTGATGTGTAGCCTAAATGCAAATATATGGACAATCATATGGATTTGTACATGAATGATAGCAGTCATCAATTTGTGCCACTAAAGTGCCACAGATTGATGACTGATAGAGCTGTGCAATCCCTGTGCTATCCCAGAGCTGTATTTAATTAAGGCATTTTGCAAAATTCTCACTGCAAATAATGATTAAAGAATCCAATACAAGTGCTGCAGTGGAGAACTGATTGTTTTCTGGTAGCTTTACAGTGGGAATAGAATTACAGTAGGAATGCTGAAAGACAACCTTTATTATCGATGTTTGAGAGTTATTTTAGCATTTACATTAGAAGCTGACAAGCATATCTTTTTTCACAACATATGCAAAAATGCTGCATTTCTAATGAAATGTGTTCTTGATCCAGACAGAGTTCGTATCTAAACTTGTGTGATAGTGTAGTGTTGGCTGAGGTGTGTGTGTGTTTTTGAAGGGGAGGGTATTAGTTTGATATGGTCTTCATCTTAGACACTATTATCAATATCTAAAGCAAATGATAATTTCCCACCTGATTTGTTATGAGTCCCGTGCTAATTTATTCTGCTCTGTGGTGAAATCCAAGTACTGATGCAGCCTATTATTGTACCTTTCGTTAACAAGACATGAGGATTGACAAAAGTATACTGTATGCATGTTTAATACCTGGCCCTGCAAAATTGGCATGTATTCCTGCCCTTTAAAAAGCCCGTAAAGAGCCCTTGCTTTCGCTAACAAAGTTGTAACACATTTGCCGTTCACAAAGAGGCTCGTAAAAATGAGCAGCTATGAAAATATTTCATTAAGATTCACATTGTCATTATAACGATTGAATGTCCACTTCACACAGCATTTCAAAAGATTGCTGAGAGCCGTTGATCTTGGCCTCCGTGCCTCTCTACTCCCATGACTTAACCTGCACTCAGGTGTGCTTCAGTGCACGTCTGAGTGCGTTGTTTGTGTTTTAATGGGAATTCTATTTATATAAGCTATCAGAGAGCAGCCTGCCATTGAAGTGCTGTGGTGCTGTAATAATACAGGCAGCATCATAACTATATTCCAGTGAGATTGCAGTGTGCTCTTGCCCAAACTGGAGTTAAGGGGGGGGGATGTTACACGGTAACACAATGCCTATCCACGCCCACTATGCTGTCAGGCCAGACCGGAGTAGACAAGACATTGAGGTGATATTTGGTCATTTTATAAGCGAGAGTTGTCAGATACAAGGAACATAATTTTGTTTCTCCGTGAACATTATATAGGCTATACCGAGGGCTTGCTTGAAAAGCATCAAATGTGTATTGCTAGTGCCTAGAGATCAGCTGAGAAGGCTCTGGAATTGAGTGTGCAGGATGTCAGCGTTTATTATTATGCTATACTATATTATAAGGCAGCTGTGGCACACCACATCACAATTACAATCACACATGTGCCCACACATTTTTTTTGTTTATTCACAATGAAAGCCTTTGTCCGGCAGTTCAATTGATGAATGCTAACTCTGTTCTCCTGCGCTGTCTGGCTGGGAAAACAAAGTGGCACTTTGTACTTCCTCAGCTCAGCAACAGCAACAGACACCATGGAACAGCCCTTTTCTCTCTAGACACTCAGCGGCGACTATCCCTTCCCGTGGTACACACCTTCTGTCGAATGCTGGCGTTCTGGGTCAAAGAGACTGGGCCTCCTGCGAGTCCAGGCAATGCAGGCATGGACAATTTTAAAGCATTATAGCAGTAGGCCGCTGGTTGTAGCATATGAAGGATGAAGTTGTTTTTGCACATCACACACACACATTGCAGAGGTTCAGTAGCGATAACAGGAAATAGCGAGAGGATGT
>JAOEHI010000018.1:9552903-9555568 GCA_025447815.1 Percopsis transmontana | reverse complement strand
CCATAACATGTCCATAACATGTCCATGACATGCACATAACATGTCCATAACATGTCCATAACATGCACATAATATGTCCATAACATGTCCATAACATGTCCATAACATGTCCATAACATGTCCTCACTAGAACATTCAGTCCAGTGCTACACAGCGGCATCAGTCAGATTACAGCTGGCTGTACGGTCGTCCTCAGATCCAAACCTCGGCACCCCTCTGTCTGGAACCCCTGCTGCCCTGCGGACCCCTCAGAGGCTGCTTGTCTCCTCGCTGGGGGTCCTGTCTCCCCAGGGGCTCCGCGCCCAAGGCGGGGTCCTTGAGTGGGCCGCAGCTGCCAGCGAAGGCCCAGTCGGGCCGGTGCCCCACCACCAGGTCCAGGGTGGGCAGGGGGGTGGGGCCGGCGAGCGAGGAGGATGCCAGGGAGGCACTGTCCGGGGAGGGGGGGGCGAAGGCCTCGTAGCGCCTGGCGGCCCCCGCGGCCGTCCGGGGCTCAGCCTCCAGCCTCCTCCTCGCCGCCCTGCGGAGCCTCTTCCAGCCCAGGTGGTTGAGCTCCAGCAGGCTGAGCAGGATGCAGAACACGCCCACGGAGAACATGAAGAGCAGGAAGACGGTCTTCTCGGTGGGCCGCGACACGTAGCAGTCCACCGGCTGCCCGCAGGGGGCCGAGGTGCACAGGAAGTGGGCCGGCACCCTGAAGCCGAACAGCACCCACTGGCCCACGATGAAGCCCACCTCCAGGACCGCCCGCAGGCACACGTGGAGGACGTAGCACTTGGACAGAACGCCCTCCCCGGCCCCCCCCATGGGAGGGCTCACGGGGTCGCCGGGGTCCCTCCTGTGCAGGCTGATGCCCTGCAGGACGTCCGCCAGGCTGTGGCCCAGGTGCTTGTGGGCGCGCACGGAGCAGCTGTCCGAGTCGCAGCTGCGTTCGTAGGCCTCCTGGCCCCCGCCGCCGCCTCCCCCCGGCCCCCGGGAGGCGCTGTGGGGCAGCTTGGACAGGCTGTGCCAGGTGTACACGATGAAGCAGAGCGAGGGCGTGGACACGCTGATGATGTGGAACACCCAGAAGCGAGGCTGCGAGATGGGCGCGAAGGCGTCGTAGCAGACGGTGGGGCAGCCCGGCTGCAGAGTGTTGCACGCGAACATCTCCTGCTCGTCCGCGTACACGTCCTCCGTCGCCACGGCGACGATGAGCAGGCGGAACACCACCATGACGGTGAGCCAGAGGCGGCCGAGCATGGTGGAGTGCCGGTGCACGCTGTCCAGCAGCCTCTTGAGCAGGGTCCACTCGGTCATGGCTGCCAGAAGCAGCCCCTCGGAGCCCAGGGAGTCCCCCCCCACGCTGGGTACGGGCTAGAACACGCTGTGGGCACACAGCCCTTCCCTCCGCTGTGCTGCGTGCTTCCTCTGCCGCGCTCGGCTCTGCTGTGAGCGGGTCGACGCCCTCCCGCCTGGCCTGAGAGGGCTGTCCCATCCGTCATAGATACGCACGCACGTACACACACACACACACGCACGTACACACACACATGTACACACACACACACACACACGCACGTACACACACACACACACGCACGTACACACACACATGTACACACACACACACACACGCACGTACACACACGCATGTACACACACACGCACACATGTACACACACACATACACATGTACACACACGCACACACACACACGTACACACACACACGTACACACACACACGTACACACACGTACATACACGTACACACACACACGTACACACACACACGTACACACACGTACACACACGTACATACACGTACACACACACACGTACACACACACACGTACACACACACACGTACACACACACACACACACACAGGGAAGCGGTAGGCCACTTGACATGAGTCACATGGTGTGCCCCGATGCTTTCTCTTGTCTTTACGGCTCCCTTTTAACAGTCCCCTGAGAGCTGGTCCTCTGCCTCTGCTGAAGGGCTCCCGATAGCGCGGCGGACTGATAGAGCATTCTTCGTAGATTACTCCTCTGGAGGCTAATGGGCTTCCTTTAATGGGGGGGTATTTTTAAATGTGACAGCGTACTTGATCACAAATGCATTTGAGCCTGCTGGCTATCCCGTCCCACGTAGAGCTCCAGTACAGGGCTACAAGACTCACAGGACCTACAGGGCCAGATCACGGGCCAGATAGGGCCAGATAGCCACATGCCTCATACAGCAAACTCCAGCGTTTCCTAACCCCGTCTCAGGGACCCTGTGCGTCTGGTGAAGATTCCTGGTGCTTGTTTTGACTGTTCCTCTCTAGCTACTCACCAATGTTCTTATCTGTGTTTTAAAAAAAGACCCTTGAAAGGTCTGCTACCATCAAATCACCAAGTCCCTGAGATAAAACACTCCATGACGGCCCTGTCTACATGTCTGTGTCATCCAGCAGCCCTGCATTTCTAATGATGATGAAATAGACGTTCATATCAACGGTCTCTAGTGTGTTGTCTGCCATCGCTCCAGACAGATTCACCATGGATTAACATCCATTAATGGCTGACTTGGGATAGGGCAGGGAGGTGTCTATAGAGTGGTGGGGACCCCACGGTTCTGCCACACCAAGGATTAGACAGGCCCCTCAGCCCACCAAACATACAATGCAAATGTAGTCGTAGG
>JAOEHI010000018.1:9542903-9550403 GCA_025447815.1 Percopsis transmontana | reverse complement strand
TATACAGGCCAGTGCTGAAAGAAATCAAATAAATAGGAAGATAATTGATTCTTTTGCAAGTTTTATAAGTCTTTTTGCGATTAGTAAGAATGTTGGTACATAAGATGTCTAGCAAAAGTGTCACATAGTTTTTGCATCTGCACACTCAGCGCATCTTCTGCGAAAAAGTCAAACTCCCTGACAATAAACTTCTAAATTTCATAATAATACAAATAATTGTTTTTTTTTAACTTGTGCGCGGCGTTGAAGCAACGCTCATAATCGGTTTCACATCCTTTGGCCATGTGCATCAAGCAAGCAAGGGGAAAGTGTTTATTGGACCTTTAGGTTGACATCACTGACAGGTTGGAGAGCGGGTGCCACGCCTGCCCTACAGAAGGCCTTATGTAACGCATCGTATGAGCCTGCGTTGCTAGTGTGTCCGTACACTGAACCTAAACAGTTGCTGAACACGTCTGTGGGGTCGTTTCCCCGTGCTAGGGGGGTGGTGATGCCCGTCACATGACCCAATGGCCCCTGAATGGCCCCCAACGGAGTCGCTATGACGGCCGAGCAGCGCCAGGACCCCTGGGTCTTCAACCTGGCGGCGGAGGTGAAAGCCGTGTCTGGGGAAAGGCTGGGGACAGGGGTTAACACCTGCCACCAGGGGGCGATGGACTGCCCTCGAAATCCTCCTGTAGACCCCATGGAGGGGCGAACTACCGGCGAAAGGTAACAGACACAGACACACACACCTGTGCGTTCAGGCGTACAGGCGTACATCGTATTCATTTGGCACAACGTTTAGCGTGAATGCTGGAGGTACACATTATGAGTCGCCCTGGATAAAGGTGTCCACTAAATGACCTAATTGTAATGAGAATGTAATGTAATGTGTGAGTAGGTGGCTACTGACACCACAAAGGGAAGCTCTACTCTAGTGTGCGATGCATTATGTAGAGTTGTGTACATAACACATCGACCATGGCTCCTTGGCAGCGAGCAGCCGTTCTGCAGGATCTGCCACGAGGGAGCGGCCTCCGGCGAGCTCCTCTCCCCGTGCAAGTGCTGCGGCACGCTGGGCTCGGTGCACCGCCCCTGCCTGGAGCGCTGGCTGGCGGCCTCCAACAGCAGCCGCTGTGAGCTGTGTCGCCACCAGTTTGTGCTGGAACGCCTGCCCAAGCCGCTCACCGAGGTAACGCACGGTAACGCACGGTAACGCACGGTAACGCACGGTAACGCACGGTAACCTGCTTAGTGGGAGGAGCTACTTGGCCAGTCACTACCTTCCCGTTGGGCAGCTTGCTGCTCCTACATGGAACCGCTTTGACCCTCTAAAGCCACTTAGCCTGAGAACCAGATTATACAGCGTTTCCTCCTGGGCTCTGCTGAGGCCAGGACCTCCTCCACATGCTATCACAGGTGCAGCCGGCCCCAGTAATCTGCTAATTAGAGGCCGTGTGCTCCTCGCAGTTAAGCTATACGCCCTGAACGACTCAGACCTGGCTGGACTAAAGGACTGAAGGCATGTGTGCTTGCACACAAAAGGCACAGCTACATGCATTCACACAGCCATACAAAGCCAGAGAAAACCGTTTATATACCTCATGAATAGATACCTTAACTTTCACTTTCAACAACAATTAAAAAACATTTGATAAGGCTCCTTAGTGCACAAGTGGGCCTATATTAATATCCCAGCTCATACTTATCCCTAGCAATATGAGGTGATGTATATGTGGCAGATGGACAATCTAGAGATAAGCAATAATATGACAAAGGAGAAGCCCATGGGAGGACCCTTGGTCTAAACAGGTACGATTCACGTGCCAGTCCACAAAGAGCCCGAAGCAGGGGGCTACACTCACTGAGGGTACGCGACTTTGCTATTGTTCAAGTGCCGGAATAGGAGTGCATACAGCAAGCCTCATCAACGACAATACACGCACCTGTTAGGATCGTCATGTTGCATTCACACTTCACACGGCCTTCACTGGAATATCTCTGGGTCGAGGTTGGGGGACCACCCTGGACATTACAGTGAGGTCATTTAGCGCTTTCATCCAAAATATTACAAGGAGCAGGAAGGAAGCTACAGGAAGGAAGCTACAGGAAGGATGCTATAGGAAGGATGCTACAGGAAGGATGCTACAGGAAGGATGCTACAGGAAGGATGCTACAGGAAGGAAGCTACAGGAAGGAAGCTATAGGAAGGATGCTACAGGAAGGATGCTACAGGTAGGATGCTACAGGAAGGAAGCTACAGGTTGGAAGCTACAGGTTGGAAGCTACAGGTAGGAAGCTACAGGTAGGAAGCTACAGGAAGGATGCTACAGGAAGGATGCTACAGGAAGGAAGCTACAGGTTGGAAGCTACAGGCTGGAAGCTACAGGCTGGAAGCTACCGGTAGGATGCTACAGGAAGGAAGCTACAGGAAGGAAGCTACAGGCTGGAAGCTACCGGTAGGAAGCTACAGGAAGGAAGCTATAGGAAGGAAGCTACAGGTAGGAAGCTACAGGAAGGATGCTATAGGAAGGAAGCTACAGGAAGGATGCTATAGGAAGGAAGCTACAGGAAGGATGCTACAGGCTGGAAGCTACAGGTAGGAAGCTACAGGAAGGATGCTATAGGAAGGAAGCTACAGGTTGGCTAACCAAACCTAAACAAGTGGTCAGCTGTCCCGCCATACCAGGCACAACAAAACACAGGGCTGTCAACCAAGCAGAATCTGTGCACACCCAGAAATCACCAGACGTAGAAGGTTTTTTTTAAGCCGCATTTTCTAATACTAATAAACAAACTCTGGTGGATGCTCATCAATAAACCCACCTTTGACATCACACATGCATTTAAATGTTTCAACTCAACTTTTTGTCCCCTTTATATTAAATTCATCACTATTGCGATGTTGCACTGTACTATAACTCCAACTATTAAGATTTAGGTCTCTGCCATGTTCACTCCAGTTATTTTAGTTAATTTATAATTTAAAGCTAGTAGGATATTGTCCATTTGGTATTGTGTGTATATTATTGTGTATTTTTCAACCTCCTGCCAGCAGTTCCTTCTGAGGAACTGCTGGCATTGTCATGTCCTGCAGGGGGCAATAAAGGGCCATCCGTCTACTTACACATCTGTGCTTGTTCGCCCGCCCTCGCTCCCCCTCTAGTGGCTGTGTTCTCCCAGCATGCAGCACCAGAGGAGGACTCTGTGCAGCGATGCAGTGTGTTTCCTGTTCATCACCCCGCTGGCAGGCCTGTCTGGCTGGCTGTGCATGCACGGAGCAGTGGACCTTTACTACACCAACACCTTGGAGGCTCTGGGCCTCCTGGTGCTCACCTTCGCTCTGTTTACCATTTACATATTCTGGACCATGGTAAGCTTGAGGTCACATTACCCCCGACCAATACACTCTCTGATCCGTCCTCATTTTCCACCCATGCGTCATACTGCTGTCCACCTGGACTGGGCTTTACATTTTCTAAGGGTTCCCCTGTGCCACTTCATTTCTTTTTCCTCGAATGTGGCCTTCTGAATCTGGAGGACTGTCCAGATTAACTGGACTCGAGGCTTATCCTTATCCTTTGTGTTGTTTAAATATGCTGTTATTTTAACTGGTACATGTCTCGTCACTGTCATGACTGCTATGTTGCTCGGAACTGCACACAAGAATTTCACCTACTGTTGCACTTGTGTATATGGTAGTGTGACAATAAAGTGATTTGATTTGATTATAAAGGCAAACCATACAGCGCCAGGAGAAGCCCCACTCCTAATTGAACACAAGCACACGATGTGTACACACTAAGACTACCGTTCACCATGGTTTGTTTTTGCACATACAGCGTCGCTCTCTGCTGGTTTCAGCCACACATTGTGGAGAGCAAATCCTACCCATGCCCATTGTCCCGCAGGTTTCTCTGCGTTACCACCTCCACCTGTTTTGGACCTGGAAGCACACGGACCAGAGAGTGAGGCTGCAGGTCCCGGCGCCCACAAGAACCACCGGTAGTAACAAGACCCTGAACCTCAGCCTCCTGAGCAAGACCACCAGCAAGGAGACAATGGTGTAGGAGGAGATCCGGCCGACGCATGCCCCGCAAACATGCACAGTTTGCTTGGTCACTCTCCCCTTTATGACCAATGAAAGGAAAAATGAGACCGTGGCTGTATTTCGGGATGAGACCGGTTTCATTCAGAAGAAGCATTTGGACATTAAGCCAAAGGATTTGCAGAGTATTGGTTCCTTTTTTAATAAATTGTATTATGTAGAGGACTACTTTAGTGAACAAACCTTAAATACACCCGTCTTAAAAAAGATTATTAATGGTGTCAGTGAAAAGAACTTTGCATTACTGTTGACTTGTAGGCCTATTGGAACTTCTAAAAGCCCGACTATTAGAAACCAGAGGTGGGTGAGTCCGACTTCAGAAAGTAAAAGTCCTGCCAGGTTTTCCCTTCTGCTTGTTCACTTAACCAGGTGATTTCAATTACAGGGACTAATAATTGAAATCACCTGCTTAAGTGAACAAGCAGGGAGAAAACCTGGCAGGACTTTTACTTTCTAAAGTCGGACTTTTCCACCTTCTAGAAGGTTCCATGATGGATGTGATGAGGAAGTTGCCCCCCGTGAGAAGTGAGGTTTTTCTAGGCACTTCAAATATCAAACTGACAATCGGTATGACATGAACTCCTTAATACAACAATAAAATAACTGCTTCAGTGACCTTGATGTAAATCAGTTTAATGCAAATGACTTTGGCAGTTTCACTCAGATTACACTAAACAATCGTGTGAAAACAGTGTCCTGCAACTTGGCCATTTCTATGGTTACACTTTACTTGTGTGCGTTCCCTCCAGTAGGCTACATTGGTTTAGAAAACTTTATTATGCAAACTATATAGCTTAAGAACCTTCACACAAGTTGAGGTCAGAGAACCTCCAAATCCACACACACATTTAAATGACATCACTTCAGACAGTTCACCTCTTTTCACTTCTGTTTGCATAATACAATGAAATTCCAGGAAAGTGCAAAAAGCTCAGACCAATTTCTGGGACAGAAGCAAATAAAAGACGATCAAATCCACAATTCACATTCGGCAAGCCGACAGCAAATTTGGCATCGTTCACTTGAAGAATGCCGACATAGTTTTGGAAAAGTTCAAATAATTGTGCGGAGTCTACACAGCTAATTTTTATATAAATAATCACCTTAGCCCTCCAAAAATGTTGAACACTTTCAAAATTGAGATTTTTTAAAAAGCTACCTAGCAACCGTGCAGTCTGCCCAGAGCGCCTTGATGTTGCCGAGGGTCACATTCAAGAGGGGGGGGGTCTGTTAAATGAGGAATACCGCTGAGCACGAGGCACCAGACCCAACGCACGCTTGTCACGAGGGCCGGAGGGTCGAGACGGGCTGGCTTCAGATAGCGGGACACACCAGTGCGGAGACGGTCCAGGGACAAGTGGGGAGGAGGAAGCTAAACTTACATAACGGCACAGCTCGCCTCCTTATTAGAGAGATCCTGCAAAAACAAGCAAACAGAAACGGGGTTGAGTCACTGCAGTGGGTGGGTGGATAAGCTAGAGGCGTGGCAACAGGCTCTTGGGGTGGCTGTGATCTAGTCATACAAGAAGTGCCGTGCAAGCAGTTAATTCCTGGTTTTTGGGGGGGGGGGAGGGGGCTGTCACAGATCAAGAAGTGTAAGAACCACGGATTGATTCAAATCACGGCACACAAGCAGCTCAGAGGTTGCGTTAGTGGGCGGCAATGCAGCCCAGGATAAGTGCAGCAATTATTATTGGCCGGCAACACACACGGGGAACAGTTAACAGCCTCTTTCAGTTCATTCAGCAGCTGATTGGTTTATTCAAGTCGCATGTCTAACATGCTGCTGAACAAACCAAGGGCACAGTGAACCCTGGGTGTTTCTCAACATCAAGGACGCTTCCTTGGTGGGACGGGTCTTCAGAGGCGAGGCAAAACGACTCCTAGCGTTGGGAGAACACGTCATGGAACAGTCTAGCCAGTGTGCAGGTGTGCGTCATTGATTAAGTCCCGCCTTCAATTCCTCTCCTACGTGCGCATAGGATTGTGGGTATTTTAAGAACGCCGAGGATGCACACACGCATCCTCGGCGTTCTCTGATGGAAGGACTCAGTCCTTGGTAGGATCCCAGACACGGGGGCAGTCCTTCGGCCGGATTTGATGACATAGCATCCTTCAAATAGCTGCCATTAAGGATCCTTCCTTGACTTTGAGAAACACCGTGTGTAAGCAGCATCCTTTTAAAACACACACACACAGCGCATCTGTGTTAGAAGCAAGGCAGACAAGCACATGAGCAGAGCGGGGTAGGGGCGAGGTTGGGGGGGGCTCTCCTCACCTACATATTGGCAGGCTGTTGTCTGCGCCCAGGTTCAAGACACGGAACAACACTTCTTTTTTTTCCTCTTTGGCTTTACGTTACAGAGGGTGTAGAAACAGTCAGACGTGGTCAACATCGTGGATACTGTACATTGTGTTTTGCACTAAGGAGGTGTAGTCCGTTCTACTGCTGATGGGTACATGGGACGTTCATATGAAGCCATCCACAGCCCAATATTTGTTCATAAACGGGTAACAAATGGCAAAGCCCTTGAACACAATCCCTACAGGATGGACTAAAGAACAGAATATACCATGGCACAGTTCTGTGGTGCAGCTATTCCCCCACATGTTTACTTCTATTCCCTGTATCCCTCTGCAGGTCAGAGCCACTTCTGGCCCAGCAACAGAAGGAGATGCAATAACACTTTGACACAATTCCCTCGGGATCGAGTCCATAGAGAACATCGGGGGAAAAGGGATCACTTCCAAAACTAGCAATTTAAGGGGTTCCCTAAACGGCACCGAGGTTCGCGTGTGCATTTACCTGTCTCCTGAAGTGCTGCATGTCACTCCCTGCAACACACTCGTCGTCAAACCCTAGCTCCGATTCCCCCTCGCCCCGTCCCTGCACACACACCACCCTTCGCTCTGCCACCTCCTACAAAGGAACAGAGCAATGTGAACACTAAGGTACAGCCTACACACAGTGCAGTCATGCTCCAGTGTCGCGTGGTGGCCGAGCGTTACCTCCTGGTTGGGGTTGAGCAGGACAACCCGCACGTTGATAACCGGGCCCCAGCTCCTGTGGCCCTGCAGAACCAGGTCCCCCGGGCTGGCCTCCACCTCGGCATCGGCCGCCCAGATCTGGCAAGACACAGATCCAGACGCAACCTCAGACCCCTCGCATGCCTGGGAGCTGCAGGCGCGTGACCGGTGCCTCCATGTGGCCAGCATTGAGTACTGCAGCTAAACACACCTACGCTGTGCTTACATACTCACAGTGAGCGTTTGGCCCGCGGGGAGGACGTAGGAGGGGGGAATCTGGAAGCATAGTTCACTAGAGTAGGGGTACGTCTTCCGCACCACCCAGCCCCCTAGTGGCTGCTCCTGTAAATGCAAGTAGAAGTCAATATAAAAAAAACAAAAAA
>JAOEHI010000018.1:9527443-9540606 GCA_025447815.1 Percopsis transmontana | reverse complement strand
TCCCAGTCAGAGCTGGTTAATGTGGCTCGGGAAAGGGAAGTTTGGGGTCCCCTGCTGGAGCTGCTGCCCCCGCGACCAGATTTCGGATAAGCGGACGACGATGAGTGATGAGTAACATTAAGATAACTAAACTCACCACTGATACGTGAATAAGAACAGTTTGTTTCTTTTCAGAGAAAAAAAAGAACGAAAGAGAGTAAGATTTTGAAAGAAGCGCCATAGACAACGCTTTTGTAGCTGTGTGTGCGCCTTCATGTGATTGACAGGCAAGGTAGATTTACTGGACCATTAAAAAGATGCCTAGGTCGGTCAGAATTTTTTCAGGTGTCGTCAAAAATCGAAATCGACTTGTGTATGGACAGAGGCTATCAAGCATAGCAGATATATATTCTCAGAGCATTTCACTCACTGATAGCTATGACTATGACATTTCTAAGAAATTGCACAAAATACGTAGCTCTTATATCCTACCTGCAGCATCTTTAAAGGTTTATACTGTTTAAACTGTTACTGCTACTTTAAGACTTTGATTGACTGAGTCTCCAAGTCACCACCGATTAAAGTGTGTTTTCAAACACAACCAATCAACCAAATTTGTTGATTGTATGCGTGTGTGTGTCTGTGTTTGTGTGTGACTACTCGTGAAGAATGTGAAGGTGAGTTTACACCTTGTGCTTTACTCCTCCCACCTCCAGCACAGGTAATACACTCACACACACACACACACACACACATTCCACCCATACTACTGAGTGACTGAGTTTGGTGGAGGAGGCAGAGCGCAGGTATTTTTCTTTGTGTATGTCTGTGTGTGTGTGTCATTCTGTGGTTGACAGCAGTCTCAAACTCTCCTCTGACCCGTCAGGCTAAATGCTCATTTGAATGGAATGTATAGCTCAATGTATTTATATCTTGTTGTTATTACAATATTATATCTACTGTGTGTTCATAATGTCGGTAGTTTCAAATGGTTTGGTTAATCACACACACACACACACACACAAGACACCAGCAACACCCACAACACCCACAACACCCGTGAATCCTGTCCTGTCTTGTCACAGAGACTGTGTGTGTGTGTGTGTGTGTTTGTGTGAGTGGGTGAGGGCAGTAATTGTTAGCTCTACATGGCGATTAGCCTTCATTACACTGGCTCATGTGCTGCACGCCAACTCCTGTACACAGAGTGGAGAGGGGTAACAGGTAACAGGTGAATAATTGGTGGATTAAGGCTCCTCCCACAGCGTTGAAGGCTGGGTGGAGAAGAAGAAATTCAATATATGTTCACAACACACATTCACACACACACAGACACATACACAAAGTGTTAATCTGCCATACAGTCGCATTTGGGTTGCTATAGCTACAAGCCACACCTCAGAATCAGGCAGCGATTGCCATGTTGAGAAGCATTCAAAATATTTAGCACTGCTCTTTGACCCTGTCTTTCCCTGTCACTCCTCCATCAACCCACCATCATCTCAGATGTCTTTATGTGCACTAGAACAACATTCAGGCCTTGGGGACTCTGTGGGGACCTCCAGTGGTCCGTCCTCCAGCCAGGCTTAATGGAGCAGACCACCGACGGCCCCTGGCACCACTTTTCCAAAACATTCCCCACAGAACCGCAGGGGGCCGGAGAAATATCAGGAATTCTGTGGTTTGACTCAGAAGATGGTCAGGAGTCCAAACAAGCTGGAATAATGGAAGTCTGTCTGCATTCCTCCCTCCCTCCCTCCCTCCCTCCCTCTCTCTCTCTCCCTGTCTCCCTCCCTCTCTTTTTTCTTTTTTTCCCTCTCTCTCTCCCTCCCTCTCTCTCAGGGTGGGGTTAGATAGTTGTGGTTCGTGGTTGGGGGGGCAATCAGGCCACTGTTAAGACAACTCATGTTTTGTTTTCTAATTCTTGTATTCCTCTTTTTCTCTCCTCCTCCTCTCCTCCTCTTCTTCTTCTCTCTTCACCTCCCCTCTCTCTCTCTTTGTTTTTCTAAAAATGCCTCCTTGCCAAGAGCTAAAACAATAGCAGGCCGTCCAAAAACCTCCCTGCCTTTAAACAATACCATTAATCATACACACACAGTGTGCTGGATGTTTCACATGACCGTATCATCTTTGTGATCATATTGTGTTCATATTTGAGCTTATTGTGCCCCGGAAGGCTAAGTGCCCCAAAACAATTAGTGTAAACACGTAGGTAAAAGAACTGTATATAAACTTTAACCATGTGTAATGATGTTCAATATATGTGTGTATAGACATTTGAACAATCACAGTAAATAAATTAGAATAATTAGCATATTCATAATGTAGGTACAGTATATAATATAAAATTCAAGTGGACCGCAACTTGCTGCATCAATACAATATTGAAATATATTTAAAATCGTCCAAAAAGAATAATGTATGCTTTGTTTGAGCATTTTAGCACAGTACATTGATTGTACAGTAATGTATAACAGTCATGGAACTTGTTTCAGTTTGTGTACTTTAGCAAAAAAACACTGAAAAAATAGACTTTTACTACAGAATTTTATGAATGGTTCCTGTAGAACAGCATTCTATACTGTGAAGAAGGGCTCATTCTTGTTTTGTAATACAATTCTTTTAAAGTAAACTTTAATGTTACTGTTGTGGTGAATACTCACTTCTGATTTGAATACTACATACCCCACGCATCCTAGCGGGATGACGTGTTACTGACTGGTGTCAAGTTGTTGTTATTCAGGTAACGTGACACTGCTGTTTGTCTCGACACTGAATTTATTGATCAACTCCTACATTGTTGATCCCGATTTTCTCTTGGATGTGTTTCTAGAGTTTATTGAACATAACAGCTAATGCAGTTTCACTCAAGCTGCGAGGTTTGGGAGCAAAATGCTACTGCGTGGTTCATACACCTACTACGTGGTCGCATCTCTCAGTGGCCCCACTGCACCAAAGGTGGTAAGTCTATTAGAACACCTACTATAAGAAAACAAATATACAGCTCTTAAAGCTCACCTTAAAGCCACTTCTGGACTGTCAGAATCTGAACAAGCTCGCCAACTCCTTTCGCTTCCCAGACTATAAACAGAGTTAATGGATTGTATGCTCGCTCTGCTGGGGGATCATAGGCTGCTTAAGGTTAGTTAATCCTGGCCAATTCAGCTATTGAGGATTTCTGCCAGCTAGCCAAGGAGGCAGTTACATTTTTATCCGTCGGGCAAAAAGTGTTGAACAATGAACAGGTGCACCAAGCGATTCCCATCTCCGCTGCTGCTGTGGTCCGCTGTCCAAAAACGACTATATGCTTCTACCATGCGAAGTTATGTCAGAAAACGCTTCAGCCTCCACTTGTTAGTAGCCGTGAGTCACAGACTCTCTCTCCTGTTGCCGTTTTCTTTGTGACATGGTCGCCCAGGTGAGCATGCTACCAGCATCAAATAACGAAATTCAGGGTGGGCAACATGGAAGCCCTGCCTTCGAAGCTGCTAATAGTAGCGCAATACCCACTATTGGAAAACGTGTTGATGTTTGACGTGTGTATTGCTGGCCAGCATTTCTCCTGGGACTTTGCTTTGGCTAGGGTGTCCACCCCCTTCCTGGGTTCCAATCTCCTGTGTGCCAACAGGCTTCTTTTCGACGTAAGGAATTGTCGGCTTGTCAATGCTAAAACCTTTAGTCCGCTGTCATGTGACCACAGCAACGCAGCCACAACTGTGCCCTACCACCAGCTGACGTCATTCCTTGTCTCCTCATGGAGTTCTCAGACCTCTCTACACTTACCTTCTCATCCATCTCCACCGCGGGCCCGCATGGCCCTGCACAAGTTCCTGGTTCCTGGTTGAGGGAGATTGGTAACCACTTGCTTTTTTCAGCCATCAGCTCCGACCCAGCGAACATAAATATAGCACTTTTGACCGTGAACTCCTTGCATTGTATCTAGCAGTACGCTATTATCGTTTCCCCCTGGAGGCTTGCCCTTTTACAGCTTTGGGGACCACAAGCCCCCCTAAGGCAACAGCAGGATGTATAAATAAATACAAAAGGAAAACTAAAGCACACAAATGATTTACTTCTTCAAAGGTAGACACAAAATTATAGATTTAAAGAATTTTAATATATAAATGTATAAATAAATATTAAGTTATTGAATGCATTCTATGTCAAAGCAGTGAAAAGTGATCACCAGGTTGGTCCACATAGACTGCTGTTGTGCTGGCTGGATGCCCAGAACGGAACAGTTAAATTTGTTCACTGAGTGAAGAGACCACCTCTTCAGCTTGAGGTCACTCAGAAACGGGTTCCATCCAATTTGGTGAAAATATCTGTGGTGAGCTTGGTCAACACAGCACATCTGGTGTGTCTTACGTAATTATGCACCAGGTGGATTATATCCCCTGGTGGACACATACTGTATAAGGTTCCGTTGTATCTGACAGGTACTTCATGCTATCATTCCAATACATAATTGGATATAATTGTTTTCTCTTTCTGTTTCTATAAATAGAAATGTGTTAGTGTAATTTTGACCCTTGTCTAAGAAAACTTCTTTAAAGTAATTGTCATTTGCCTGAGCAACTGAGAAAAATTGGTTTGAAAGTGAGTTTTCATTATTCATTAAGAAAACTAAAGCACACAAAAATGTGATGCTAGCTGTTGTTAGTTGTTTGTTTAGGTCATTGTGCTGTGTGTTCTACTTAGGAGAAATATAGTGATTGTTTTTTTAGTTGAGACCCTCCCTGTATAAACGGCCCATGTATTTAACTCTGTCCTCACCTCACACAGACACGCACACGCGCACACACACGCATACACTTATATACATGAATAAACACAGACACATGCATCATGTGTAGCTATGCACAACACACACACACACACACACTCTCCCTGTGTGTTGTATTGCCTCTCTGGAGGTCAAAGTTCACTTTGCACGTAGAGCTGAAGGAATGTTTGTTGCACGTATCTTAAGGAATTCTCCCTGAGGCGTGTGTGTGCGTGTGAGAGTATGAATCGTGCGTGTGTATGTGTGATGTTCAAAGTCTGGTTTTGCAGGAATGAAGACCTGTAACTCTAACAGACTAACAGAAGACTCTAGCCTAGGTCTGGGGTTTCATTGCCTGTGTGTCCAAACCTGATGTAGTGCCCCTGAACCAGACAGCGGGTTCATAGTGGTTATCAGTTCAACACACACACAAGAACCTCGACATTTGAGGTTGAATTAGAACTAAGAGTGATGGCAACACCACCTGTCTCATTAGGATTGTTAACCCTGATGAAAAAACCTGCTTCATGCTCCTCACAGTTATCAAATCGCCTGGTCTTCATGCCTCCAGCCATCTGATCTCGAGCCAGTTCCTCTGTGTTTTCAAATGATAAATGACTTGAGATGTAAGTCTTAATGTTAAAGATCTTTATACTATACTATTTTCATAAAGAAACAGATTGGGCTCATCTTGTATTAAAACTCCAAGAATGCTGTTCAAAAATGTGTTTGTCTGTTTGTCTTCACGTGGCCATAAATGCAGAATGTTGTTTTTTATCAGAAGAGATGTTTAGTTGTTTTAGTTGTTTAGTTGCTACAGTATTTACACACACACAGTGTGGGAATACCTCCTGCCATGTTTTAACACAAACACACTTCATGTATGCATGAAAACACATCATTTTAGCATGACTGGTAACCATGGAAACCAAAAAAACTTGCAAAAACCAAGAAAGTTTTTGCAAGTAAACAGGATGAGGGTCCAGGGCCAACAATCCCCAACACATTCACATTCAAATTCACACACACACACACACACGCACGCACACACACACACACACACGTAGTCGTGTATTAAAGCTATATATGGATCTATGTATACATCTGAACTATTTTGCACTAATAATTCAAATCAGATCAGATTAATATTGGTGTTGATGGTGAGTAGCCTGTAAATCAAGGCCCCTCCCAGTAGAAACCTAGTAGAAATGTGCTGACTTTTGATAAAAACACAAACAAGTTGAGGCTCAAACTCAGAGGTTTGGCATCAAACACTCAATTAAAGCAGGCGTTGCTGGCGGCCATTTTACCATCAATCTCTCCTTGCTCATAACTTCTGCTGGTAGACACATCCCGGTCAGGACCCGACACCCGGTCTGGGTGCAGATTCTGGCAGAGTTCTTGAATTCTCTGTGTGTAAATATGAAATATTAGCGGGATCACAGTGGGTGAGGTAATGCTGCCTTAGAAACACACACCACACGTGTAGTGTCTTGTTCTAAGCTCTCTGTTAACCGGGTCTGCTGTGGGCCAAGTCGATATAAAGAGCTAGTTAATGTTTATCTCTGAACAAACACACCGAGTGGATTGTTAAACAGAGCAAACACACACACACACACACACCCACACACGTGAGACATGAGCACTTTGAGCCTGCAAACAGTGACAATCTGAAAATAACCACATGTTCTCCAGGCTGTCTGTGTGCCTGGGACGTCCCATTCACAACCACAAAAGCCCCAGTCAGCCAATCAGGACATGGAGACACATAGAGAGCCTGTCTCAATCCTGCTGTTGAAGGAGTCTTCCATCACTCACACAGACAAAGAGATGTGATGTTTTTGCCTTAGTATTACTAGTATTAGTAATACTAAGTATAGTAATACTAGTACTCACTAGTATTACTATAGTGATACTGCAGTAAGTATGGTAGGATTATTGACAATATAGCCAAGTGATACTAAACTATAAGTATAGTATCAGTGACACTGCAGTAATACTGTATTTGTAGATATATGAAATAATCATGAAGTTGAAGTAAAATGTTAAGACTTTTGATATCTTGGTCCTTTAGTCTAAAATGAACATACTTATTGTTGTATTTATATATCAGTATAAACTATTAATACATGATAAGTGAGACAAATAGAGGCTTGGATCTCCTCGGTATGTTTCATTCAGACTAATCACCTAACATGTTATCTTAAAATGAAAGAAGAAAGAAGACTACCTGGTAAAGTCACACGTGATTCTTTATTAGAAAAGTTCAGATTGTTCTTTTATATATAGTGAAGATGTTTATCTTACAATTGAAAAGATATTTTGATATTTCTTAAACATTGAAGTTTCTAAAAGGTGCCTCCTTAACTTATCTCTGAGCTCACGTTAGGGTTCAAAGTTCACCTCAGAGCGCCAAGAAAGACTCAAAGGTTTGGGGATGAATCAAAAATGAACAAATCGCAAGACTGCATATAGGAACAACTTTCACATTTTATCAATCATACATAAATATTACATAACAGTGTATAAAGCTGTAATTATCAGTACCCATCATAGTGATAGCATAGTGCATTGTAACCTGCTTATGAAGCAGGATTATTCCAGTCTTTAACTTTGGCTTTAGTCCAGCGAGAGTGCCCAGACACTAGTCTGGAGCTGAGACTTGTGGAACAAAACATGTGGTTCTTCTCTGGTGCATCAAAGAACCTTAGAAGCTCCTACCTCAAACCTTTATTTTTAAGATTGAAGACGCAGTGTTTCTAATGTTCATAATTCATATACAAACAATGTTGATATGGTATGGTTTCTCTTCCACCAGATTCTAGCTGCACCAAGACACAGTCCATATGAGCTTATAGGTGCATGCACGTGTGTATGTCTGTGTTTGTGTGTGTGTGTTTTAAGGCACTTGTGGACCTCAGCTGCCTGCCTGTTGTAGAATCAGCTGATATCACCAGCTGATAGGTGATCAATAGTTCTAGTTCCGCTCTTGTTCACGGTTTGTAGGTTCCGTCCGGCGGAAGCTGGCGGAAGATGCCGCGTAACGTGTCCAGCTCACGCGTTAGGTGCTCCACCCTCTTACGGAGTCTCTCGTTGTCCGCCGCGAGCTCCACCACCTTCTGCTGTGTCTCCACGTTGCGCAACTTCGCCTTGTCGCGGCTCTTACGCACGGCCACGTTGTTTCGTTCGCGCCTCAGCCGGTACTCTGGGCTGTTTTTGTCGACCTGCTTCTTGCTCTTGTTCCGGTCCAGCTGCCGCAGCGCGCTGCCGCCGCCTCCGTGCACTTGCACGTGCGGGCTCGGCACTGGGGTGGGCGGGGGCGTGGGGTGTCCCGCCTGCAGGTGCACGGCGGTCTGCGCGCAGTGCGCGATTTGGTACTGGAGATGCGGGAGCGTCTGGGTGTGCGGAACGTGGTGAGGGATGTGATGCGGGTGCCCGTGTTGGTAGGTGGTGGCCACGGGCGAGTTCCCGTCCTCGTCGTCTCGCGGTTCCTGCTTGATGGCCACTGGTCTGATCCGGGACGGATTTTCGTACACCAGCTCCGGTTTGGACGCGTCCATGTAGCCATTCATGTAGAGCTGCTGGCTGCCGGCGCCGCCGCCGTGGTGCGCATATTCGTACTCCCCGTTCATGAGCCGAAGCTTGTCGGGCCGGCCGTGCGCCAGCAGGTCTGCCAGGAACTCGTCGTTAAAGGCAGACGGGTCGATGTACGCGCTGATGTCAATGGAAGACTCGTTCTCGCAAATCTCACTCAGGTCCGCGGGCGCGTCTTTGTAGCCATACGCGCTCTGCTGGCTGTGCATTAGGGGCCGTGGCGCGACCTCATACAGGTTGGCGTGATCCATGGAGAACCTAAACCCCGCCACGCATGGCGAGGAGCTGCGGGAATCCAGCTTGGTGGCTGCCTGTGAGAGCCGCGGTGGCTGCCGAGTGAACAAACCGACCTGGGCTCTCCGGGGAAGCACCCGGCACTCGCTGTGAAACCAGGACGATTTACGGACAGAAGAACTCCGCTGCTGGCGTGCTGTTGGACATTCACCTCCTCCTCCTCTGAAAGCTGTCAAAGTTCCCCGCACCTCAGTATTTATACAGAGCCTTACGGAGGCGGGAACACGCTCTTGCCGCGCGCAGCGCGGCCCCGTTTAATGATAACTTTAATTTAATCTAAAAGTCTAATAGTTTAACATATAAAAATAGAACAACAGGACAACAAAGGACAACAGCGTTATAAAACGTGTCCTTAACACTTGTAGATTATAGGCTCTAATTTATTTAGTATATAGTCTACATTAGCCACTTTTATACTCAAATTTTAAAGTCTGTCTGCGTCACTGCCTGACTATTTCTTCAAATAAGAAACAATTCTGTTTAATTGCAGCCTATTGGATGAAATAAATCGGAATATGATTTTGATTCGGAAAATTGTGTACTGTAGCCTATTTACGTGGGGACTAAATGTTTTCCAAACATTTTATTGATATAAACATTTACGTATAATATTTTTTATTTATGTCATTGTTTCTATCGCCATATTATAGTGTCATTTAGAACATTCAACAAATCTAATTGCTATATTCTGCAACCAGATTAGACTAGAACAGACCAGTCTCTAGGCCCTGTTTTACGCACGATGTCACAGCTGATCCTCGGCAAGTCTGTGGGTCGTGAGGCCGGCTGATAAGACAGCGTGCAGACTGATATGAACCAGGAAGTAGGCCCTATAGGAGATTCATTAATAAAAGTTTATCACGTGACCATTCGGTCACTAAACGACCGTGGGCATTGTTTAACATACTATTAGCCTACAGAATCGATACAGTAATAGTCTACACAGTTATGTGTGGTAGAGTGTTTTAGCGCCCCCTGTTGTCTGAAAAGCATATATATATATATATATATATATATATGCTTTTCTATTTACACAGGTGCTTCTCAAAAAATTTGAATATTACTTAAGGACCTCTATAGTATATAATGTTACTGTATAGAAACACCTATGCTTGTCTTGAGTGCAATTACAATTAGGTCATTTAGCAGTTTTTATCCTAAGCGACTTACAATTACATGGAGCAGATAGGGGCATTTTGCTAATAGGTAGGCCAAATCTGGGGCTCGAACCCACAAACTTCCCCCTGGGAATCCAACACCCAGACCACTAGACTATCCTATTTACAATGTTTAATTTGTATTTTATAATTAATAATATTTTTTTAAATGTATTTATTATATTATTATATATATATATATATTATTAAATATTATAAGTGCAGTGTGTTAAGGCTGCTGTAGGCCTATATACTTTATATACATATTTCAAGTTGGCCTATAATATTATTTATAGTATAGTCATATTTTACATTTCGTAGCCTAAAAATGTTGCTTCATTTGGACAAAATTGGAGATGTTGATGAATTGATGATTATCCTTCTTCAAGTGTGTGTGTGTGTGTGTGTGCGTGCATGTGCCAATTTATAATGGAACATTGATAAGTTGTTTATTTGCATTTACATTTTGGTCTCTAAGAAGACGCTTTTATCAAAAGAAAATTACAATTAATGTAGTAGATTTGTCGAAGGAAGCGACCATTGGCTACATAAGTCAACATAAGTGAAGAGCTACGTGTTAGAACAGTGTCATTAGTAGTCATTAGAAATACATGTTATCAAGTAGTCTACTAAGTTACATTGGCAAGATCACATCGTATTGCTGTGCTGTAGGCCTACTTCAAGTTCAGTTGCGAATGTAGTTCAGTTCAGATGTAAACAGGTTAAATAAGAGTTGCCAAATAATTGACAGACAATTCATTAAAATGTTAAAATGTCTTATTAAAATGTTAATAAGAAAACATTGACATTAAAAATACAATATAATTATAAATATAATTTGAAGTCATTCATTGACATAGATAAATGATTTTGAAATTATATTAAAAACAATCTTTCCTATTGGTCTGGTGAGTTGTCAGTGCGTTTGCCCGTGTCCTCTTGCTCTCTGATTGGCTATTACGACACATCTCCTTATTTGGTAAAAGAGATTTCGCAATCCCCCGACACACATCAACACAACACACGGAAACGGCGGTACGCCGACACTTTTATAGATTTTTTTTTTTTTACCCTTTCTGCCTTTTTAAGCTTTAGAACTTCCAGACACCTGGGCGTTTAATTCATATTTTGTTCAGTGAAGGTAAGATTTAAGTAGATTCATTAATTTAGACGTGTATCTGTCTGAAGCAGCAGCTGTTAGCTTTTGTGGCTAATGCTAGCTGCTGTAACTTTTCATAATTTTACCATTTACAAAAATTGATTTATTATAACGTTTTAATCTAATCTACATGTAGCTTTTCTATTTAAACTACATGTTGCTTTTCTATTTAAAATTATGAGACACGAGGAGGAAATGATCACTGTACTTGTTTGTTATATGCAACCAGGAAGTATTTATATATTTCTTTATATTTTATCTTTATAAAATACAGATTTCATATTGTTAACTTGGCTTGTGTTCACGCGTGTGTTTCGGTGGCATGTATTGTGTCCGTTGTTTCGTTAAAACACCGATTAGTTTCCTGGATCATGCTGACTTTCCCTTAGCACAAAGAGCCGAGCGATGATGCAATCTGTAGGCAACACACACTGCGTAGTGACGCGTGGACCAATACAATTAATTGTTTTACATTTACATTTCATGTCAATTACAATTAAGCCATTTATCAGACGCTTTTTTTTTTTACTATACTATTACAAGTAGCTGTGTTCCTGTGCTTGACTTTATCTGTACCCAGAATTTATATATTTATTATATACTACATTGTTTATATTTATCTAGAAAGTTTTGAATGCCCCATTCCTTCCCAGATAACAAAAAATCAGAGAATCTACTGTGTTCAAGTTCTTGCATATTGAGGCATATACACATGTAAATGTAAAGGGTCTTATTTTTATTTAAATGGTATGTAAATGTATTAGGAATTATAATATTCTGTATTATGAGTCTTTGTCTGTCCTGCAGACCTTCTTGAAGATATCAGCTGGACCTCGTCCTGTACCCGTGTACTGGTCCTGGTCTCAGTCAGACAGCAGTTCCCGGAGTTCCGGAGCCAAATGAGCAGACCGCTGCAGCAGAAAACCACAACAGATCTTAGCGCCAAGCGCATCACCCAGAGGCCCCCCGAAGCTCCGCCCGCCCCCCCTCAGCAGGTGCCTCAGCTGGTGCCTCAGCTGGTCTCTCTCAGCCCTGCCCCTGGCAAAGCCCCGCCCCCCAGCAGGATGAAGAAGCCTCCTGCAGACAAGGAAAGCGAGGAGTACCGGCAGCGGCGGGAGCGCAACAACCTGGCGGTGAAGAAGAGCCGCATGCGCAGCAAGCAGAAGGCCCAGGACACGCAGCAACGCGTCAATGAGCTGAAGGAGGAGAATGAGCGGCTGGAGGCCAAGATCAAGCTGCTCAGCAAGGAGCTGAGCGTGCTCAAAGATCTCTTCCTGGAGCATGCCCACAACCTGGCCGACAATGTTCCACCACCAGGGGGTGCAGACAGCACCAGCCCTGCCCCCAATGCCAATGGTGGCCAATGAGGAGGGCTTTGTTTTATTTTATTTTTTTGTCCTTAGATATGGAAATATGGTGTCAGATCCTCACACGCGCACACACACACATGCAAACACAGATTTTGTATAACACAGATTTTTGCCCAACTAAAACAATTGACTTTGTTGTAAAGTGAGATTTTGTTCTAATCTCACAAATTACATCATCCAATTCGGAGGGGGATGGGAAATGAGAACATTTGAGACTCTAAATGGACAAATAAACCCCCTCCCATGGCCCGTTTCCCGGAGCATGTTGATGACATCACAGACTGTAGAGTTGAACTCTAACAGACTAGT
Organism: Percopsis transmontana; assembly: GCA_025447815.1. Classification (NCBI taxonomy): domain Eukaryota; kingdom Metazoa; phylum Chordata; class Actinopteri; order Percopsiformes; family Percopsidae; genus Percopsis; species Percopsis transmontana. Next base: position 9,527,979 of record JAOEHI010000018.1, on the reverse strand, counting down.
TAGACTAGCTCTCCTTTAACAATTTTAATGAAGACACGCATGTCTGGTTCAGAACCACCAGACTAGCAGACCAGACGTGTGTGGGTGAGTGCAATGGGTGGATCCAGACATCAGGATTTATTGCATTATGGAATTAAAGTCCGGACCTGCGTCTCGATCCCAGTTGATCCCAGATCAGCTCAAAAACCTCATTTGGCTTGTTGACCTCTAATTGGTCCCAACAGGTAGGGACAGACTAAGCCCCGCCTTGAGAGAGATTTTCTACCCTTCATTTTTCTACCATTTTAGATGGAAGTTGTAGTGTTTTGGGGGGTGCATGATGATGTCACTGACAGGAGGAAACGTAAAGCTTAACACTACGTACAACGTAATGACTATGTTTACATACACACTTAAATTCCACCATTATTCTGAACATGAAAACATTTGTTACGGGTAAAGTACACAGTATATTCTGTTCAAAATGCAGCCTATGTTGAATGAGACCCGTAGATTCTAATGTCATTCTAGTGTTGAGGAGAATGTATATACAGTAG
>JAOEHI010000018.1:9496024-9510872 GCA_025447815.1 Percopsis transmontana | reverse complement strand
CAAGTTTACAATCTTCAAACAGTAAATAATTGCTAATTGCGAAGTGCTTAAAATTTTAAGAGCTGATCTAGCAGAGTTTTCGAAGCAGGTAATGACCTGTGATGGTCTGTGCTAGTGTGTATTGTAAGAAGAGCATGGTTAGCCTATAGGCTACCATAATCAATTCACTTTGTAACGCTTCCGCTCCAGCCTCGTGACATTTTAGTTATTTTACTTTTTATTATTCCTTTTAACACCACAGTAAGGACCTCGGTGTAAAACCCTGGGTGCTTTGGGTTGCTCGGGTGCTGCCCGCGGCACCTTCTGTCACATTATGTTTTCTCTAGGAGATCCCATAAGGTGAATTAAAGTAATCCTATAAAGAAAGCGAGGAACGCCTGACCAAACACGGCATCTCCCTCATCGTCCGCCCTGTTTAATCCCCCCCAAACAGGGAAACGTCCGCTTTTAATAGTGTGTCAACACTAGTCAGCAGTGACATGCACCGAACTAAAGCTGTGGAATTGGGTCTAGTGTGAACCAGGACTGAGTGGTATTTTCCCTCAACTATACTCTGGTTTAAATGGATCAAATGTGGGTGGAAGCCATGTTCAAAATCTTGTCTTGCATGGGTTGTGTGCATGAAAGGGCCCCTTTATCACTTTGAAGTTGCTATTTATAATGGCAACGGGACTGCTCACTAGTAAAGGAAGATGAGGCTTGCTTACTTACTTTGAGACATGAATGTATACAGGTGATGCGTCTCGGTTTCTGTCTTGTTTGGCGTAAGTGTTGGTCTATTATGCCCTAGCAGTTGGCCAACCCTATATTCTTTAGGGTTGTAACGGAAAGTAACAAGACTAAAGACAAGTACGAGACAAATAGTTGACACTCCCCAAGAAAGGCATTTATTACATAAAACGCAAGAAAACATCTACTCTGCTGAGAAGATAAAACGGATGCAAATGTGTACAGCACAAATTAGCTTAGCTTGTAAAATGGCTGCCAGCTGACATGCTCACACCACATCAAACCTCAGTGGCTCGGTTATATTAGGAATTATTTCAGTGAAACCGTTTCAGTGGCGACGCCTCGGCCGGTACGTCTGGGGAATGAAATGGCCCGGCGTCCATGGTATAGGCCTATACTTGTTCCGCTTTGTGTTCCATTGTATGGTGTTTAAAGCAGGTGGTTGAGCACATTTCATCAGGTGTATGAACAGGGCCATCTAAACAAAGACTGTGTGTGTGTGTCCCCCGAAGGTGAGTGAGGTGTACAAACTGCACCGGGAGACGTACCACCTGGCCCAGGACTACTTTGATCGCTTCATGGCCACCCAGAGAAACGTCTTGAAGTCCACGCTGCAGCTCATCGGCATCACCTGCCTGTTCATCGCTGCTAAAGTGGAGGTAGGTGTGTGTGTGTGTGTGTCCACCAACTGGCAGATCATCTTTGTGTGCAAGTCATGTTTTTATCTCTTTATTTGTTCAGGAACATCTGAGTGAGCGCACCTTGTTTTTACTTTTTAATCCCCACCGTTCATTTTGCTACTCAGATGCACACCCAATCACAAGAGCCCGTCTGCTCTTGGCTGCTGAGCTACTTCAGAGATAGATGGATAGAAATCCATCTATCTACATACACACGCATTCTATAAGAACCTAGGTTTTAACTGACTGGTTGCCATAGTACCCATAACAATCATCTGCCAACTGATGAAATCTGAGCGTGGTTTCATCCAGTCAAACGCTTGTTTCACATGACTAAGCGTTTCTTCTCTCTATTTGCGTCACCCAGGAAATGTACCCTCCCAAAGTGCACCAGTTTGCCTACGTCACAGACGAAGCCTGCACAGAAGATGACATTCTCAGCATGGAAATTATTATAATGAAGGTAAGCGCTTCATGCCCAATATGTGCTGACTACCTGCTTGAAACAAGCAGGAATTACTTGCTATATGCCTAGCGTACACTTAGAGCTGAGACTGTTGGAAAGGCGTGTGGTGTGAGCTGCAACGCTCAACCGTGGCTGCTCAACTGTTCTGTCCTTTTTTGTGTTTTTGTTCTCAAACAAACGAACCTTTTTTTTAGGATTCCTGCCTATTTCATAGACATCTGAAACAAGTTTGTATCTGGCCCTATTGAGACCGCTGTCACTCACAAAGCTTTGTGATTACCATCATTGCACTAATGGGCTCACAACTCGATACGAACGCTGTCTGGCTGGACCGTTCGCTTGACATGGCATTTTAAATTTGTCAAAAGAAACCTTTCAGTTCTCTGTTGCAGTTTACGGTAACCGGTCCTCTTTGCCTGGGATTTCATCAGGCGAACGATCTCTTAATGTGCAAGCCTTGTCGGTTATGTAGCGCGGGCACCGAAGATGTGTAGTGTGTACTTGGCTTTAAGAGTGACACGCCAAGCCTGTTGGACGCAAGGCGATGCGGCGTGCTGGTTTCTCTCTAACCCTCCCCCCTCCTTCCCTCTGACAGGAGCTGAAGTGGATTCTGAGTCCGCAGACACCCGTTTCCTGGCTCAATGTTTACATGCAAGTGGCCTACCTGAAAGAGACGGACGAGTTGCTCATCCCCAGATACCCCCAGGCCATGTTCACACAGATTGCTGAGGTACACTCACACACACTCGCTGTGATTCATCTCTGCCGAGATTCCCCTCATTGTTGTTATTTTACTTTTCGCGTACATTCATACACATGCACACCAAGGGGTTTTGCACGTCACACTTAAACAGAGGCCTACAGTTTTTTGTTGTTGTTGTGTATCTTACCTTTTCAATAGGACTCTCCATTGATTGCTAAAAATGCTGTCAGATGAACAGAGAAAGCGCTTAAGATGGCTAAATGACCTTGGCCTCACCTTCCCTTGTTGTCGCAGATCATGGGGATCGGTGTTTGGACATGGTGCCGTTCAAACGATTTGTCGACTGCTCGGACACAGTGGCATCTTAAACGATTATCATGGAAATGTATATGGGTTTTGCGTTCGGTCATTTGATACGCATACTTAAACGACACAAATATTTCCGTTATCTAAAGTGTCAGGAAACGCCCTCTGTATACATGATGTTTTTTTAAATGTATTGGTGTTCTAAGGACTCATTCTTGCATTACCTGCAGGGTATGCCTTTTTACTTATTTATAAAATGTGGTTCATATTGTTTGTTTTCTTCTCCTCTAGCTTCTAGACCTGTGTATGCTGGACGTCCACTGTCTGGAGTTCTCCAATGGAGTCCTGGCTGCCTCGGCCCTCTTCCATTTCTCCTCCCTCGAGCTGGTGGAGACTGTCTCCGGTAAAGGCCCCAACAATCCATGTCTTTTTAAATGAAGTGATATTAAATGGTTTAAAACGTTTCCTGATGTCATAAGTCCATACCTTGACGAGAGGAAATATTACCCAAAAGTCCGTTATTTTAAATGCAGCGACCCAAATGAATGTTTTCCTCCCCGAACGTCAGCATTTAGACTTGCATAGAGTTAAAAAAAGCTACACTGTGAAGGGTTGTGTTGAAGTTTAGTGTCCTTTTTCATGTGTTTTTAAATTTGCTTTGCTCTGTCTTCTCAACATCCTCATCAATGACCTGTGTGTGTGTGTGTGTGTGTGTGTGTGTGTGTGTGTGTGTGTGTGTGTGTGTGTGTGTGTCCTGCAGCCCTGAAGCGTGTGGAGGTAGAGAACTGTGTGAGATGGATGGTGCCTTTTGCCATGGCGCTGCGCGAGACCGGAGGCGCGCCGATGAAAACCTTCCCTGGGATCCCCGCTGACGATGCGCACAACATCCAGACCCACGGTGCCTACCTGACGTACATGGTGAGTCCCCCCGGATGTTGACCAAGCACAGGGGTGCAATCCTACAGCCTGCCCCGTCGGGTTGGAACCTGTCTACTCCTGTAGGACGCCGGCGGTCACCAGTAGATCAGCATTAGAGATCGCTGTGTTATTGGATTTCTATGAGGATATGAGGCCTTTGTTTTTTATTATAGAAAGCATCTAGGAACCCAGTGTCTACATTGCACTCAAAGAATCCTGGCTTTCCACAGCCAAATGAGTGAGGGATTGACAGTATACCGTGTGTGGTTTTCATCAGGGTGGTTTTCATTAGGGTATAGTGTCTATGTGTAAATGTATCATATTTTTAAAAACGTCCCATTTGGAGATATTATATCTTGGCGAAAGTCACACCTATGTTGTGACTGAATGCGAATCTAAGAAATGCAGCAACACACACACGCCTATTCTGTCTACCTGGAACGGGGACCCATTATTGTGTCATTTTGTTGCCAAAATGACACAATAATTTTAGGTGAACAGCTCGCTAACTCTCATGGCTACGGTTACTTTCACATGGTGCTGGGGTGTTCTTTACTAAATACCCCAGGCATCTTTATTTTTGATGTAGTGCGACTAATTTCAGTTGGGTCCATGTTTGATAATGGCTTTTTAAATGCGTCTCCTTTTGTGTTGCAGGAAAAGGCCTATTCCTACCAGGAGGCGGAAGTGGAGCGCCACGGCACCTGTCACGTCCCTTCGGGGGTTCTCACCCCGCCCCTCAGCATCGAGAAAACGGAAGAGACCCTCAGACCGGACGCCGCCGTCGCCGCACCCAAAATCAGGCCCAGGATCGGCCCTCCGTCTCCCGCGAGTCACGCTCAGACTCACACGAGACACTGAAGCGTCGTCTGTACAAGGAGGGAGACGGGCGCAAGCTGCACGGCCGCAGCGACTCTTCTTGGGGGGGGGCGTAGACGTACACCCACACCCCTCTGTGAAGAGAAGGAGAAAACGTCAGGGCAGTGTGGTGGACCAGGAGGACCTCTTTAAGCCCGTCCTGCGGACGCCAGTCTAAGTGCTTTTAAATCTTTTGGTAGTGGGTACAGTCATGTCCATGTTTCGCTTCAGGGGCAAAATGGAGGGGCAATGTCCAGTGGTTTGGAAGCTTCGGCACCACCTTCCCTCTAGGCCACCCAGCTGGTGAATAACGGCCTTGCACCCACACGCTTGCATTAAATGTGGCAACTACGCACGGGCAGTGGTTGCCTGATGTTTGTGTTCCTTATGGAGCACAACAATTTTTAATGGACGTTTTTAGGGAATCTCTCCATGAAATTTCTCGTGTTTTTGGTTTTATCGCTCTGATTTGAGGTTTTATTATGAGTGGACCCACTTTCCCAAAAACTATTTCTAGAGTCAAAAATGGCTCTGTGCTGCTATGAGAGCTGGGTTTTGCAAGATGGAGGGTAAACTCTGTGTGAATGAATGAATGAATGAATTGAATGAATGAACATTTGGTGCAAGTGGCTCTAATTTTGCCATTTTGTTTGACAAAACGTGGCCATGTTTGCTTAGGGACAAGTAGCTCTGCTACCTTGACGACCAAGTGAACTAGCCGAGCGTTAGAAGCCAAGATGTTGATTGTATTTAACAGTTGTGTTTTTATCCCCCCTCCCCAGTTTTTATTCCACCACCACAATGGAAGATTTATATTTGAACCTTTTAAGATGATATGCTGCTACATATATTTTTCAATAAAGACGTTGTCTCATGAATGATTTAATTTTTTGTGCCTTTCAACATAAAATCGCTACAGACCGAACATGGGTAAGCTATTTGTAAGGCTTGTGATCATGTGAAAGTAAATGGCATTTATCTAAACACATTTCAGGATAGATACTGTAGATGTATTAGTTTTAGTAAATTGAAATCATTCTAAATGTATGTTAATGTATAACAGATTCGAAGGTCTGGTACTTTTTTTTTTTTTTTTTTTTTTTTAATGATATTCTTTGGTTATGAAGTTTATTTGAAATGTGTACCCAAAGCTTCTTTTCTTTCTGACTTAAAACGCACACATTATTCCACTAGATGTCAGTGTAACACTGGTAACGTGCCTGGCGTAGCCATTACCAAAAGAGGCAACATTAAAGCGACACTCCTCAATAAAGTTATAGCACCCTTAACACAGCTGTGTGACTGTGAGGCAAGGGCTTATGCTCTCACTGGTTTCAACCAATCAGCTTTGTTGTTTTGGATTTAAGCTCCGATAGGAGTTCCCCTCCTGCAGTTTCCAAACAAGCTGGGCCAATTATTTCTGTGAAGATGTTCATCACTACTGGCCTCACAGTGCTAGGAAATTCCCACACTGATCCTATAAGGTGAGGAGGCATGCAATAGAAGGCGTTATCCTGGATCACTAGCCTTGCCTCTGTGTCATACATCAAGCCATAGAGAAACGCAATTAGAACAGAGGGGGCGGGATAGTGTAGTGGTCTAGGTGTTGGACTCCCAACCAGAAGGTCATGGGTTCAAGCCCCAGAATTGTCCAACCTGTGAGCATCCTTGATGCCTCCCTCAATATACTATTTCATTGAGGGAGTTTAAAGGAGCAAGGCACAATGGTAAATACCTTTTTCATGACACTTATCATTCAACGATGCCGAATCAGTGACTAAATTGTAAAGCATGCCATGCAGCAGGCAGATCACATGCTATTCCAATTTAATGGTTTGACTGGTTGAAAGACCAGTTGTTGAGGGGAATACAATTCTCCTGTAGTACCCTGCAATTCTGTCTAACGTCTCTGCTGAAATGTTCAGGGACCATAGTGTACACGCCAATCTGTCTGTCATGCTGTTTAAACAGCGTGTCTGCCTCCCTCTGGTGGCTACTTCAATTAACTACAGAACCACTTGATAAACCACAGTGTACCTTTGACAGCACCCTTTCTTTCATGCCTTTATGTTCAGAGAATACACGGAAACTACTTTGATTCTCTAAATTTTACCAGTTTCTCTTTGTGTGGAAGAGAAAGAGAGAGAGAGAGAGAAAGAGAGTGAGAGGGTGGAGGGAGAGAGAGAGAGAGAGATACCATAATGTGCACCTGGAGATCAAAAGGACTAAAAGGTAGCCCAGCTTGTGCGCATCTGTTTATTAAATCTGGCACATGAATTGATTTGACAAGCAACCACATATGGAGATAGTTGATTAATTAGGAACAAAGTAAACTACTGAGTGTAAGGATCAATAAAGTAGGCTAGTGCTATCATTCAACAAGCAAACGTACCATTGTAATAGAATAATAATCAATAAATAATAATAAATGATAGTATGCTGAGAATCTCATCTAAACCTTAAGGGCCTTTTCTGTGGGCACAATGAGGTAGTTTATAAAATGATATTAAATGTAATGTCACAGAACAGGGCAACTAACGTTAGGAGGCTAACTGCCAAGGCTGAGAAGACGATAAGCCAGCTGTTTGGACTGCATGCTTAGCTAACTTGTATCATGGATGGAATGTGAAAGTACTACCCAGCTAAGGCTGTTTTATTACGTGATAGAGCTGCAACCCTCTGACGGTGTGTTTGTTAACTTAGTCTGTTGGTTGTTGTTGGGGGGGGGGGGGTGGTTGTTGTTGGGGGGCTCACGGCCATGGGGTTGTGCTTCTCCACTGAGGACCACCTCCTAAGCTATAAACAATAGGCTACTTGGGCAGTCCTTGTCCGTTTTTATCTCCAGACAAACGGTTCTCATGCTGATTTGATATGCATGCCACCACTATATGAGTATATGAGTTGTAGTTGTAATGCCACCAACCCGGGACTGAATGAAACATAATATTAGTCATCCCCTCTAACTTCTCACACTCTGACCATAACTTCGTATGGTAGCTAATGTACATTCTCACGAAGCCTGTTTGGAATGTGTGCACCTGTGGTGCACTTCAGCATGGCTGCTGTTGTTTTTGTGCCAAACCAATAGGCACCAGGGCTTACCGCTTTCATGGTTTCATTAACACAGAATTGCAAACATTCTATAAGATCTATTATAGCTAATAATATTTAGTTCTGCAAGTAATATTAGTTTAGGACACCAGTGTGAGGGATCGTGAAACAACACTGGCAGGAAAACCCGGAAAATATGAAAATTTCAAAGGGAATAATTTCCTCCCCCAAAGACAAATATTATTTTATTGGGGTAAGCATTTACATGAACCCACTCTGGAATTTAGCTTGCTCTGGAGACTGAAATGGTTCTTGCAACTCAAATTATCTGACCTCGGTTTAAAAAATTCCTGGAAACAATTTCGACCTATACTTTAATTAAGGCTATAATGTAACAGTATATTAGCCTGCTGCAGTGGTGTTGTCTTTATTTCACTCAACATAAATACTGAATTTAATTTGTTATGTGTTCATAATGTAGAATATGTGCTTAAGTATCTCTTATATTGTGGACTGAAGGGACATATTTGGGATAAATGCGAGGGCTGTACAGTACAATAGAGCATGTGTAGAACACGCGTGTTTAATGGGAACACAAACACACTGTTCTTTTAAGTCTTTATGGGAATTTAGTGTGTGTATTTGTGTGTGTCAAACATGGAGGGACGTTTCCTGTCGATTCCTGCTCTACACATCCCCGGTTCCTGTTCCATTGTAACTGTCCTTTTAATTAAAGTGATTTTATTCACAGGCACACAGCTGGCACCGGCTACTTTCCATTAGGCATCTGAGTGGACGCCTCGTTGTGGGAGGACCCGCATTGGGGCTGCTTCTTGTGGAGCGCGCAATGCTATTTTCATCTCCCAGCTGAGTTTGTTGTGTGTTTTGAATTTATTAATCATTGATTTTAATGTGTTGCCTCTTGACAGTGGCAGCTACCCACGCATTAATTAATTCCTGCTTCCCAGCCTTACAAAATGGCATTTAAAAAACAATGAGAGGTCAGCTGGTGTTTCCTCTGACCTATAAAGGGAGGGCGTCAAAAAGGAAAATGTCAAAATTTGCTTTTATTTGTTCTTCTCTTGGCACGTTTTATTGCCTCTTTTCATTTGATAGAGCAAGATAGAAATGAGGTTATTTTAGGTCTTTTGAAATAATGTGTAAATACAGTTTTGTCACCTTTTAATATTCCGCTCGTCTTTTTTGGGGAGGCTGCGAAATGCAATAATGTGCCTTTTGTCGTGTGTGTTGCCGTCAATGCCCCTGCTTTGCATACAGCATCCACCAGGAACATTCGCGGTGCAACAGTGGGTCTTAAGTTGAGGATAAAGGTGCGTTTCCTCCAACAATAGGTAGAGTGTGTGTATCCCCTGAGGTCTTAAACAACTATGTGTACAAAGATTTGCGGAAAGAATTTGTGGAAATAGAAAAGGGGAGATTAGATCTTAAATTAAGCATATGGTGGGGGAATTTAAATAGCGCCCGGATTTGAATGTATTTATGGGAGTATAGTCTCTCCTCTTTTTTTATTTATTGAGCAGACCTGAATTGTTCATCCATTTAAATGAGTGACTGGTCTGTGTGTTTGAAGAGATAAAAGCCCGTTCCCATAATCCTTATTGACACTCCGGGATGCGTAAAGACAGCTATTGCTAAGTCCCTGCAGTGCCCTGCCCCGTGGAAAGGGCCTCATCCCCATTCACACTGGGTTGCTTAATGCTAAAGATTTCCTGACAGATTGCTTTCAACAGATTGATTAGCACATGTTGTTGGAGAGCAAACTTCCGTGTGTGTGCGTGTGTATTTGTGCGTGTGCGTGCGCATGACCCAGAGAGAGTTGAGAGTCATGGTGTGCCTATTCCTGCTGAAATATATACATATATTTAAAAAGAAGCCAACAACCCCAGTCATAACCTGATAGCATTCAGCTGACGCCCACCGTGCCAACAACTGCATTAGATAATACAGCGGCTCCTCTCCGCTCACCTTTGTCAAACTCTAAACGGCTGTAGGAGGCAGTAAGGAGATATGCAGAGGCGCAGTTGCTCCTTCAATCACACGTCACATTTCTTTGGAGCGTATAATCTCCGTCTTTGTGTTTTGAGTCTCTTATGAGATATGCGTCCAGATTGTTGCGGTCACGAGCCACTTTTATTCCATCATGAACCCTGGATGGCATTCAGGGACATGCATGCCAAAAAGATTCCAACACCTGCGCTCCCATGTCTCTCCGCCATCCGGTCTATATCAGGCCGTGCTACACCAAACCCCATGTGCGTGAGGCGTGTGCAGCCCGTGTAATTTCCTCGCGGTAAAGATCTCTTAACATGTCACACCGGGGACGCGAACACGCAGATGTGCATCTATATAGTTGTAATATGGCTGGCTTTATTGTAGCGTACGCAGGAAGCATGCACTTGTTGATCAGTGGGCTTGTTAATAAATACCTCTGAAAGGGGACACAGTGTAGCCTGCGTTAATGATGTTTCCGCTGTCAAGTTTCGGTCAAGTTATCAATCAATTCATTAAAATGCAGTGAACTCATACGCGGACTAGATATTCAACAATTTATTAGTGGAAATTCCATTAATAAAGTGGTGCATGTTCTCACGATAGAAATCAGTGGATTTAAGTCCTTTTGGATGCAGTTTACACACGCGTAGCTAAAAAGGCCAGTCCTATTTCCAGCCAATGGACCTGGTGTAGCGAGTACAATTGACAACAGTCAAAGCAGCCCTGTGCATTCTTCTTTTGCGATACTGTGCATGTAAGAGCACATGGCTGTGAAGAGTGAGGTAGAGAACGGCGTGAGCCCAGGAGCTAGTAGCAGGAGTAGAGGGTGAGTAGAGCGGAGTGCGAGCCACTTATGGGTGTGGGAGGGGCATGCACTCTCAGAGTTTCAAACCAACGCTGGTTTCAAGCACAAGGGAGGATCTGGGCACAAATCGAGGCGTGCCCCTTTAAATGATAACATTCTGATCATCTGAGTGTACATGTGAGAGGTGTGGCGCACCGCTAGTACAAAGGAAAAGAAACCCCAGAGCTACAATTTATATCTAAATGCACATTAGACGCATTCCTTTAGAACCTTGTGAGGAAACGATCTGCGCTTTAGAGAAGACAGTTTACACTATTAGTGCACCTACGAAGCCTTAAGCGGCTCGGTCGTGTCTCCTGCACCCTTTTCCTTCCCGCCTGGCTTCTGGAGGAGGGGAGGGGAGGGGAGGGAGGGAGGAAGGGAGGGAGAGAGAGGGAGAGAGCGCCATCGATCAGTGGCGATCGTTGAGCGCCCGCCTCGTCTCCTTGCCTTCTGTCTCACATTGTTTTTATCTCCTCTCTCAACCCTGTTGCCATGGCACTGAAGATGGCACTTCAACCCTTGTGCTTAATGATCTCTTGGATGATAGCCTACTTGTCAGGCATTCATGCCCTGTTCTGTTAAGATCCAAGACCGAGAGGAATGAACTGGCTGGGGGTGGGTTAGTTGCTATTTGAACGTTTTCATTCCAAGACTAACTGGTACTGAACGCAGGGTTATGGGTAGCTATCCAAGTCTCCATTTTTTTGTAGTGGGAGGATGGGGTTAATTTCTTGTCTGCAGTTGCTGGCCGGCTGGACATGAAAGACAGACCTTCTCAAAGAGGGAGAGGCCAATTTGCATTCATTCAGTGTCCTCCTTTTGTTTTGCAGCATTACTTTAAAAGCCGTCATTCTCTCCTGGCAGTTCAGTTCTGGCTGCGGGATTACTGCTCATATAAATAGCTGCCATTGATTTGACTAAGAGACTACTCGGTGTCATTATGAAGGCAGAAAATCCTAATTTAGCAATCGGAACAAAAAAAAGAGCGGAGCGTTCAATTCAATTCGGTAATCCGCCATGTTGCATGAAATCATGGGTGTCGTGTTACAATGCTCGGTTTTAGTCATCGCTGTGATGCAGACAAAGGTATAGCGCCCGCAGCCATCACGGTGAGGCCGCTGATGAACAAAATGACGTTTTTATTCTGGCTCATCTGGAAGTGGCCCACTGTACTACAGCATGGCCTACGCTTTGTGTTCTTGGACGCTGGTTCAAGGCACGCACAGCTGGCTGTGCCAGCGAGGCCAAGAAAGGGGAATAATCAACGATGAGCGTGTCTTGAACCGTGGTCCAATGCAAGCACAACACTCTGTGAAAATAATAAAAGATAAAAAGCTAGGCCATTGAAGTCTCATCCAGGTATTTTCACAGCTGCGCCATTGACTATGATTAGTTTAATGCTGGTTTCCTCTTGCGCCTACCCACAACCCCCCCACTGCTCCCAGTTTCTTCCAATGGGCGTAAGCAATCAAGCTTAATCACATATGACTTCAGGGAGATGATGCGTGCTACAAGGCCTCAGTACCCGCCCCCCCCGTTATTTAAATATGGAACCAGGCAGCTCTCTCAGTCAGAGACATTAGTGACTGATATTGATTGAGATTCCCGGAATAAAAAAATAAAAAAGGGGGGGTGGGGGGGGGGGGGGTGCTCTAGCCCCGCGCTCACATCTGACCTATTATTCATATGTGGCTGGGAGACAGAACGGGCTGATAACACGGAAAGGGGGATGAAAAGATGGAGGGGGGGGGTGACATTCTTATTTTCTATTTTTTATCGGACGCTGGGACTCCTCCGTATTGGGGATGGCGCTCGTCGCCGTGGGGACAGGGCGGGGGTTTTCGCAGTGGGTTTTCCAGTGATCCTCCGAGTATCGCTTTAAAGAATTATTTAATCACACATCCCTCTCTTGCTCATGCTGTAGATAAGTGAATGGGGAAGGGGTTAGCGGTTTTTGCGGCTTATGTTACGGCCTTCGTCTAATTTCTTTTGTGTTATATTAGTGCCAGACAAATGGCTTTAATCTTTCTATTTTAATCTTCGCTACAAGCCTTTATCATTTTAGAGAATGCTTAAATCCCATAAGCGCTTGTAACTCGGAGGTGGTAGTATTCTCATGTGTGCGGCTACAGTAGCCAGTCTGACCAGTGAGTGTGTAGAGCCGTCCAAATATAGCTCTGGCTTGAGTTTAGTTAAGTGTCGGGTTGTGTTTCGTCTCCCCAACGCAGACAGGCTGCAATGGGAAGAGACTTAATCCGCTCTCCTCCCTTGCAGAGCGGAACACAATGAAAAACACACTCCTCTTTTTATCTGCTTTTATCGGCCTTCATAGCAGAGAGCTCTAAAGAATGAGCATCTTTATCTCTCCCCGTAACGCAATAGGGAGCACCCTTCCTGCGTGGCATAAATAAGGTATTGAAGGGTCCAATTGAATTAAACTAAAAGATCTGGGAAGAAAGGGGAAGTACTCTCACTTTTCCCCCTCCTCATTTTCGATGGCGAGGATTGCTGTAAATTGACACTGAAATGGTCCGTCTCGCCTCAGCTTTCCTCCTACCCCCCTCACCCAACTCCACACGTCCCCTCGGCGCTGTTGGGTAACGTGCATATTAACTGGCTTTTGGCAAATCGTGTTGAAATAGGACAGAAATGCAGTAAATGAGATATCCATCGTCCAGCAGATAGCATTTCCCTCATCAGAGCGACCAGCCTGATTTCCTCCCCTCCTGACGCTTGATGGTTTCATGATGTGGCCGGGCCAATTATCTGACCTTGGCCTCGCTGCACCCTCACAATATGGAACATTTACACTTTTTTATATAGTGTGGTGCAAAAGGGCCACTCTGATAATTGACCCTATTCAAACTGCTGTAGTACACAGAATAAAGCTGTAGGCTGTATGCAATGGCTGGGGTACCTTAAGTAGTGGTTGAGAAGCGTAACCTGTGCCACTCTAGTCACTCTCACGAGATTTTAAAGCCCCCCTGACGCCTTTTTTTTATTTTTTGTTGCAATGTAGTGACCTCTTTTGTTAAAACTAAATAAAACAAAATGTTTGCAGAGGGTTCTTTAACGCTCAATCGTTGATTGATTGAAATCAAATATAAGCTCTGGTTTTGTATCGCTAATCACTAGTCAGTATTTGAAGTTTTTTGGGGGCGATCTTACCTGTGTGATTAGAAACGTGCAGCAAAAGCAAGAATTTCTGGTGTTTAAACAAATATGGCCTAATCCTTCACTACGTACCTACGACTTTATACAGTTTAAAAATGACAGTTGTGTCAGGAAAATACATCCATATTCTTTCTTTACTGTACTGTAGTTACTGTAACTACCAGTGTGAATAATAAAGTAATTAATCGCAAAAAAATAAGACATACTCCTGTGAACATCAACTACAAGCATCAGTTGGACGTAGATGTAAAGACCAAGTGGGGCATGAGTACTCTGAAGTTTAAAAAGTGCCTCTGCGTTCCCCATTGATACCTATGAAATGTAGGTTAGATATTTCCTGGAAGTTGCATCAGTGTTTAGTGCCTGTCATTTTTCCTTTAGCACGGCATTATGGGGATTCGCTTACTTTGAGTGGCAACTGTCAGAGAATATTTTGGTGCATCTAAAAAAAGGAAGGATGCCTTGAATATACATGCTATTAATTATTAACTCTGTGCTTTATTCCCCTTTGAAAGTTATTATGCAAAATTAATATTTCATACGGGTACAGGCCTTACATGACAACTGTGCTAAGACAAAGGATAGTAATGGCACCCAGTTTTGACAAGTCTGTCTAGGCTTGCCCCAAAATCAACGGCCTTCATCTTGCATTTAGTATTCAAGCGGTGCCATGAGATGAACGTCTATTTTTGTTGCATTTCCTATTCATGCATTCTGCACCCCCGTGTGCACCAAAAAACATAAAGAAGTGCAACATTTGGAACCAGAATGCACTGCAGGCTCCTTCAGGGGAAGGTAACTCCCGTCGGGGCCTTCGTCTCCCGCGCTGTCGCTGTCGGCAACCGCGGTCGGCAACCACGGTCGGCGTTCCCACAAGTGTTCTTTGTGACGTAGAGGTCAGGGAGGTCTCTCTCTGTCTCCCTCCCCCTCTGTCTTTCTCTCTCTCTCTCCCTCTCTCTCTCTCCCTCGCTCCATATCTCTGTTTCTGTCTCTCTCTCTCTCTCTCTCTCTCTCTCTCTCTCTCCCCCTCTCTCTCTCCCTCCCTCCATATCTCTGTTTCTGTCTCTCTCTATATATATATATCCCTCTCTCCCCCCCTCTCT